>JAPWLS010000262.1:0-163085 GCA_028551675.1 Tineola bisselliella | reverse complement strand
ATATAACTATCTCAATTTAGTGAATTTATTTGTAATTCTTTCTGAGTAAATAAATATTTTGTATCTTAACTATTAATTCTTGTAAATATTTAAACTTATTCCCTCAGTGTGCTCTGTCCTTTAACTTAGACTGGAGGTTAGTGTAATAAAAAGTTTAAAGAAACGAAATAAGAGTGTAATGAAATTAAGTTGATTCATTAGTTTGTTAGTTTAGGTTAAACGCTACATTCACTTTTATTATCAACTTTATGGTTTAGAAGTTATTGTGTCAGGTAACGGATCTATTAATGGATAGTTCCTTTAAAATAAAAAATGCAGTACTAATACTAATAGTACATAATACTGCTGGTCAATAAGATTTGTTAAAATTGTTAAAATATATGAGAAATAAAAATGGGACCTAGACGCTACCTTGCGGTACTCCATACCAAACTTTGGTTTCGGAAATATATTTTATAGGCCTTCTGTTTTGTTTAAAAAAAGGAAATGAATTTGTGGTCTATTAATAGTTCCTTTACCTTAAGTTACCCGAGTTGACAGAGTGACACTCATCAGCTAGACAGCAGTTCGACGTACAATTAAGTAAGATGAAAACATTGCAATGTTGATATAGGTATATTTTGTTAAGTTTCCCGTTGGCAATTTATTTGACATTATTGTCTTTGAATATTTATACATTTAGGAACTAACTTTATTAATTACTAACATTATATTGTGCTATGATCGGCGAGTTTCTTGAGATTTTGTCTCGTCATATGCTTTTCCGAAATTTCGTAGATTCTGACTTGAAGAGATTTTATTATGATTTTGATTAGTAGTGTCTCTGATATGTACTACACTCCTCCGGATACGACGTACCCCTCGGGTGTTACGCTTTAGAGCAGTGTTTCTCAACCTTTTTTGTGCCATGCCTGTGCCATTGTGCCTTTCTAAAATTCTTATGCCTCCTCTATGTAACCAAACACCCAGTTGATATTTTGATCTCGTCAAGCAAAATTATACCTAATAATTATTTACCGCAATTATTTAAGAATTTGCTTTCTTCGTTAAATTTGGCTCCGATTTCTAGCTTAAGATTAAATGGTCTGGAGCGAATGGGTTAAACTCGTGTCTTGGGCTTGGGCCTCACGTTGAGAAACACTGCTTTAGAGAGATGGCGTCAGCCTAGGAAGGCAGACTGGGTTAATATTTGTATAGGTATAAAATTTGTGATATATATATTGAAATTTATAACTGTAGGTTTTATATATACGATTAAAGAATATTAAAGGTAATATAATTAGATATATTATTTAATTAAATTGTAATTTTGAGAACCGTCTATCTAATTTAGTTTCATTTTCATTAATAATACGCTCTAGTGAAATTATACAGTAAGCGTTATTTGACAAATTATTGCTTCTTATGCTTTTTTGTTAGGGTTATCACTACTTTAATTATAATTTTTATATAATTTAGACAATATGAAAAGTAGCTAGAGCTATTTCAAATTCATTTATTTGCCATAAATATTGTCAGTAACATAGCTCTTAAAGTAATGTTAGTTACTGAAAAAGGTTTCAAAGAGCTTCCTCTGTAACGGCGTAAACATGTATAATAACTTATCAGATGATGTGAAAGTATTGAATGAATTGCAATTTAAAACATGTATAAAACAAATGTTAATTGACAAAGCTTTTTACACTATGAATGAAGCTGCAAATGACAGTCTGTGAAACTGATTGTATCTAGTAGTTAATATTTGTTGTTGGAGTGAGTAGAGGGCGCCGTCGTCGTTGCTGCATATTGTTGTATTGATAACTATAGTTTATATATATTTTGACAAGTCCAAGTATTCCAATAGGAACCTACGGATGATGGATTAGAAATAGAAATATAAATAGTAGTATCACATACTTTACACATTGTATATGGCATGCAAATAATTCTATACAATTAAATTTTACTATGCCAATCTTAAATGCTTAATAATTACGAAATATCAGTCATAAATTCCTCAATTAAATAATAGCACTTATTTATTTTGAATGTATTTTAATGACAATTTTTTTCTTTAATTTAAATATTTATTTTTAAAAAATCTAATTATATATTCACTTGAAAGAACATGTATAGTATGTTATACATAGAAGCAAAAACAATTGCTACTATAAACAAAATGCCTGTAGTTAGTAATCACCTTCGCTGTACCGGCTTGAGAAGACAAGTACAGTTTTACTTCGACATACGAATTTAATTCGTTCCGTAACCTTGCTCGTATCTCAAAGCACCGTATGCTGCTGCGAATGTAGATCGGGTCGTGTGCAGCGGTGTAGTGTGCGATTCCTTGTATCCCAAATCTTGCTCGCATCTCAAAGCAAAATATCTTGCTCGGCGGCTCGTATATTAGGGCACTCGTATACCGAGGTATCACTGTATTGAATAAGCGTTTCAAGCGTGAAGTGAAGCTAGTACAGCGAAGATGACTGACACAGACAGTCTGGCGTTATGTGATCATATGCTAGGCTACTATAAAATACTAAAACAATAAAGCGTGACAACCCTAATGTTAGTCTTAAATTAATATCATATATTAAATATGTCATTACTCGAGTCAAGTAACCGAGTGTATTAAGAATGAAAAAATGAAGTTATTAGAAAATATATCTTTAGAACCTAATTTATTATTTTTTTAAAGTAGGTACCCAAGTATGGGTAAAAGGAGACACGAGATTTAAGAAATTTGTTTATTTTTCCTCTACTCCAGCCATTCTCAAAGTGGTGTTCCGCGGAACCCTAGGGCTAAAATACTGCAAAAAATACCTACCAAAGGGAGATTATAAGGTTACATATAAATATCACGTAATATTACATTGCAATATGATTATTCATAAATACATATAAATCAGTTTTTTTATAATTATATTAAGGCTTTTTCCTTCGCCAAAAAGTTTAAGAACCGCTGCTCTACTCATTTTTCGGCTTACATTTTTTAATATGATATTGTATTTAATACTATATTCCAGCATATATTTATATATTAATTTTATATAATTATCTGCGTTTCCCATCGCTATTTTGAAACATCAAAGGCAAGATGAAATGGTGAAGAAGGAGTGGGTAGACCTGTCAAGTCTTTGGGCAATTTGTTATACATTCTGATCCACACACTTTACAATTTACAGGTTTTTGACAGTTTATTTATTTATAAAGCCTACGTACAAAATTACATTAGAACTACATATTAAATGACTACTATTATATAAACTAAGTGAAATTTTAATTATAGGATAGGACGGCATGATCGAGGTGATAAAGGAATAGATACTAACTACACTTCTAATAAAATTGAAATATCATTAACTACTTTCGTTTTAGCTTGTAATTTTAATTCTCACTGTTATGCCACGTGGTATATTAAGGTGCTTTAGTAAATGTATTTAATTATATGTCTACTCGTATTCGCTTGTTCGCCCATAGATGGCGCTAACCAAAATGTAACACACATGCGTTTTGATTCACCGAAACGAAAAACGGAACGCTTTTAATTCTCCACACAATACCTGTTTTTAATATTAAATATTTCTTAAAACACTAATTTAGTGAGTTTTTCTTAATCCTTTTCTCCACGTTATCATATTTTACAAAAAAAACTTGTCTATTATTTAAAAAAAAATTATTAGGATTCGTCTTGTAGATATCTGTCTGCAAGATAAAAGATATAAAAGTATAAAACAAATATAAAAAATGAAACAAAAATTATTGACTTATTTGCATTAATTTGTTCGAAGAAAAAAAAAAGATCGACTGTTAATATTAATTGAATAATTATCATCACAATTGAAAGCTAATTTCACACAAATTATCTTTAATTACCATAATTATATAAAACAATCATTAAACACCATTATTTTCTAAAGAAAGACGTGTTTAAAAAATGCTCAATAAAATGTTATACTTTTTACTACCAAAAGATAAAATAAACCAATCCCTTGGACCTGTGTTAGTTTTACATAAATATGTAGGCATCCCTCATCCCGGCATATCAAAGATTAAATCTTTAATATTTCGTATATTACAAATATTTTCGAATATTTATCTGATTAATGTTATATTGTATCTCCTTGTTAATTTTAATTATGAGATATTTGCTATTTTTGTGCAATTCTCTGCGTTTTTTCTAGCGAATTTCAAAATTTATCATTACACAGTTTATTCAAACGCGTGGCATAATCTACTTACATCAATTGCTTCTATAGAATTTGAGACCACAAATCCTTACAGACATCATTCTTTGATAGTTACAAGATACAGAAAATATTGTCATTATGCAATTTTAAGTTTCTGGTCAGTCGGTTACATATTTATGACGATTTTTACTTTAAATATTATAGTTAACAATATAATTTTACCTGTGTTTTGTGCTGGAGAAATAAAGCCTATAGTAATGTTTAATGTTTGGTTACCAATAAACGTTGATGCATTGTCCGGTCGCTTTTTTTCGACTGGCTTACAGTTGGTATATGCGTGGATAGTAGCGCTCCATGCCTTATGCTGGGACCCCTTGGTGATATCAATGATGATCTTCTTTGCTGGTCAGTTGAAGGCTTTGAGGGTGCGTTGTGCGCATGCATTAGACGATCCGAGTGAAGAATCCAGTTTAAATAATATTATTAAATGTCATCAACATTATGTGGAAATTTTAAGGTATTTTTAATATGAATACATTTATCATCGTAACCTTACAAAGTGACTCAAGCGATTTGTTATTCATGACCGTTTACAGTAATGCCCCGCTTTACGCGAGGGATACGTTCCGGAAAAAATCGCGTTAACTGAAATTCCCGCGACCATAGAGAAGTTGATGACTACATTATGTTTATACGCACTCTTTCGCGTAATTTAATAATAAATTTGAATTTCGCGTTATAGTGAAACCGCGCATAACGGGGTCGCGTAAAGCGGGGTATTACTATATTACTAAAACAAAAGCGATTTTGTTATTATGTAAGACAAGAATATCTTAAAGAGATAAATGTACAAGAGTCTCAAAATTTGTCTGTATCACTATCAAAGAAATCTTAATTTGAATATCCCACTTTGTCAACATGAAAATTCAAATGTTATGGAACAGTTATATCAAATAGAGAGTTAATTATAACATTTAATATGTACCGTCTACTCCTGAGTTAGATTCTTTTTATATCTAACTAATAGTAGGGGAGCCCAGAATGTTAAATGTGTTGTTACTCCCGCGTTTTAAAGGCCTATTGGATCGTGGAGATTAGATGCTACTAAGAAAAAAACTGTATATGATGTTGACCTTTTAGTAGTGGGGGGAGCGAGTACGGATCTTCAAAAATGTAAAAAAAATGTATTAATGTGATATTTTTATATATAGATATACTAGACGTGTTGTGTCGTGCTAGGCGTCTCGTTCGTAACTGTTTATGCGTTACTATGCCGCTACTAATGCACACTTTTGAGAAGTGGTTGTTCTTCCCGCATAACCTACAGCGTTTGCCTCTGACTGGACATTCTTCTAAATTATCGTGATAGTCTCGTCCGCAGAAGACGCACATTTGATTGTTTCGTAGTTGACGTTTCTTCGATTTCAAAGTATCGTTACTCCTCGTTGTTCGTATAAAATGTTGCATTATTAATAAAATATAAATGCAGTTTTAACATGAAAAAGCTGTTTATTTTCAACCACAATGACATAAGTGACAATTGTATTTTATTTATGTAACAACTTTATGTATCAGTTTATTGTTAATTATAAATTATTAGGACCATTAATCGAAATATAAACTATCCTATATCTCAAGTTAGACACACATAAAATGCCAACTTTCATCGAAATCGGTTGACTTGGTGAAGAGTTCACTGGGAACATACATATGACACTGGATTTTTATATATTAAGATAGAATAGTATAGGAGTAGACGGTACATATTAAACGTTACAATTAACTCTCTATTTGATATAACTGTTCCATAATATTCTAATTTTCATGTTGACAAAGCGGGATATTTAAATTGCAATATGTTTTCAGATGTCTAAAAATAATGAAAAGATTAATATCGCCATCAATGTTTCTGTACATTCTACATATATCTATTAATTATGGTGTCGTAATAATAATGTTAATAACGGTGAGTAAAGAGTAATATCTTACAAATTAGGAGATGTCTATTCTCCCTGTTGGTGGAGTGACTGTAGTCCCGACTTAAACAATTTCAATAGGAATCCAATCGTAAACTGTTTTCTTGCTTGATTTAAATTTGCCTTGGATATCTTTGATCAGTTTATACCTATACTAGCTTTTACCCGCGGCTTCACTCGCATTTAAGTCATTAAATAAGTATCAGAGATCATTTCAATAGAAATGAATCGATATGATAACTATATTTTCTTGCTTTTTAAAAATTACTACATACAATGATGTTTCCTAACCTCAAAAATTCAAATAGTTTGATACTGCATATATAAAAATGACAGACGGAAATAAATATAAATATAGAAAAATTTCAAACAGCTGAAACTATAGTCAATTGGAAAATATAGTAAAAAAATATTTTTTTAATAAAAAGTATCCTATGTTACTTCTAGTACCTCCAAAAATATATGTACAAAGTGTCATGATGATCGGTTAAGTAGTTGTTGCGTGAAAACGTAACAAACAAACTCACATTCACATTTATAATCTTAAGTAAGGATAACATTGTTACAGCAACGAGATAACATAGCGGTGATGGTAAATATGATACAAATAGGCGGAGGCTTATTCTTTCAATTGTTATTAACATACTGGATGGCTAATGAAGTTATTGTACAGGTTCGTATTAAATATGATATGTACTTAAGCTACTATTTACGCTTAATTTTTCTATTTAAGCAATGCTATATTTAACACTAGATTTACCAGACCAGTCAAAATGATCAAATTGCAAGATCAAATTAAAATTCCTACTGCGTGTAACATTTTATTTAATTCTTCTAATCTTCTCAATGCTAGTATAATAATATAGGCACACAAATAGTGGTAGGCAGACTGATGATGTCATTAGCGTTGTGTAACATTTTGTTCTATAGGTACCACCACTTTCAGTCGGAACACCTATGAAGTGATTTTTTCGCGTTTCGGGATCATGTTATTATATACCTAAGATAACGAAATTGTCGTCAATTTGGACAGAACGCCTAAATTCGTCTCCTCAAGCCGGCATAAATCGTCCATTATTTAAATATCACGGACATCTGTCTGTGGTAACAGTTTCTATGCTCATGGACCGCACTTAATGTAATATCATAGTATTTTTATATATTTTATATATAAAAAAAACAATCAAGCGTTGTGTAACATTTCGTTTCTGTCAGTAAAGAACACGTTTTGTTTTAAAAAATTAACAATGTACAGGCTATGATTGACGAGTTTCTTGTGGTATTCTTCTCGTCATACGCCTTTCCGAAGTCACGGTAGAGTCTAACGATGAGCAAGTGCACGCCTTTAGTGGCTATGCTAATAAACGATTTTCATTTCATTTCAGAATGAGAACCTGGTTTCGGGTATTTTTGAGAGCTCATGGGTAGGCAGGAGTGCTAAAATACGTCGTGCTGTATTCGTATTAGGTTTGGGCATGAGGCAACGAGTAGCATTCACTGCTGGACCATTCAACGAAATGTCATTAGCTACATTCCTTGCAGTGAGTTTTAAATGTCATATTGGGCTATAAGTATGTAAATCAGCCATTCTCAAAGTGTGTTCCGCGGAACCTAAGGGCTAAAATACTGCAAAAAATACCTACCAAAGGGAGATTATAAGATTACATCTAAATATTCCAACTAAATATTACATTGCAATATGATTATTCATAAATACATATAAATCAGTTTTATAATTTTATTAAGGCTTTTTCGTTCGCCAAAAAACTTTGAGAACCGCTGATATAAACTAACTAAACGCTAGAAAGTGGTGGTACTACCCCGGGATAGTAGACCGGGCTAAATAAAACCAATTAATATTATTATTTTTTATTGCAGATACTAAGAAGATCCTATAGTTTTTACACGTTATTTAGAACCTAATTTTATTGTTATAAAAAACAGCAGCAAAGCTTCAGGCGAAATTGACGCGTCAAAATAGTAAAAACAATAACAAAAATATATTATTTAATTAAATGAAAATCTCGTGTATTTATTAACCAATGTTATGTATGCCGTTATGTTTTCACTCATAAAAATTTATAATGAAGTAGCGGTTGGTTTTTGCATATAATACCAATATGGATTTCATTTTCGGAATTAATTGATATTAAACTTTTTAATATCAATTAAAACTACAGTAATTTGTACCAATTATAATTGTGAAATCGTTTTGACGGATATTGCAAAGGGAATGAATGGGATTTTTCCGATTAAACAGCTATAATTATAAAAATATTAGAACGATATAATTTAGATCAAATATAATTTTTATTAAAATAGAAAATGATATTTTTTTAATCGTCTCTTAAGTAATTATTCAGTGGTTATTTAATTGTGTTTTTCTTTTCTTCCGTGAAAGGTTAGCATAAAAAATTAATCATAATGTAGGCTTTGGTTATTCAGTTTAGAATTTTTAAGGCCTTCCATTGAATTACGGATTAAAATAATAAATAATAAACGTTCTACAAAGTCGCACTAAAATTTTAAAATGATGAACTAATGATTTTTTTTTTAAATATTATTATTTATGAAGTGTGAATTATTTTCAGTGATATCCTAATTTTGTATGTCAAATTATAAACTAAAATAATTTAGCTATAGAAAATAAAGTTAATTTTATCCGAAAAGATTTTCTTTTCAAACCGTACCTACCTGCACATGTTTTAATTAATTATAAAATTCTTTTTTTTTTTAATTCCAAAGAATTATTTGAAAAAGAAAAAAATAGTATAATTCGTCGCTATTAACTATAGAGTCAGGTTTTCAATTTGTTTTAGAATTTAATTTTTTTTTAGTTATGTATGGGTTACTAAAAAAAATATTTAAAGTGTTAAAACATTATGACGGCGTTGTTGAAAATCCATTTCTTGCTATATCAATATTTTATCTGAAATACGTCGGCGTATGGGGCACAGAAAGAACGAAATTAAATACCATAATACTATTCATAGTAATAACATCCAATTGTATCTATATATTTGATTTGATATTTTATTTATTAACCAATTTCAATGTCGATAATTTACTTTGGCTTGTGCAGTATTCGGCCATACATTTAGGCACTGCTAAAGTTCTAAGTATGGTGTTAAATTGGGGCGACATGGAGACAATTATAAAACGCATGGGATACATTGACAAAACAGCGGATAAAAACAAAGATTATAAACATTACGAGAAAACAATGAGACGATTCAGAAATATAAGTCAAAAAGTTACCTCCTCATATGTGGTTTTAGCTATCACAATAAATTTACCCTTTATTTTTGCATATTTAATAAGTATTTTTATATCAATATTCAATAACGATGCTTATAAATATGTTATTTTCAATGCTCTTTTACCTTTCGACGATAAGATTCCAATTGGAAGAGTCTTGTCGGCATGCATTCAGGTTTATTACTTTGAGTCGTCCATCGTCCTCATTGTGGGCATGGACATATTTACATTGGGCTGCATGCTATTTATGATTGGTCATTTTAAAGTTATACGCATAAAGTGTACGCACGCATTGGATGATCAAAGAGATGATGTTTGCATGAGAAAATTGGCGGAATGTCATCAATACTATGTCGATGTTTTAGAGTAAGTATCTTCATTGTAACATAGCATTTGTTGATCATATTATGTACATGTACGTACCAGTGGGCTTATCACGAATTTTAGTCTGGCTTTCGAACCGAGTTCGCTTCGAGCGATTTGTATGGAAATTTGAGCAGCGCCACTGTGTGCGGATTTGGAACTACAATATTTTAGATACTTTTTGTTAATTTTCGAACGTCTCGATCTTTCGTTCATTTGATAGATTGCTGGTGCTCGTTAGTCGTTAGTAAAAATTCATGATCCCGATTGCTAACGGATCCGTTTTACTTGTGACAGCTCGATTCGAAGGCCAGACTAAATTCGTGATAAGCCCACTGAGCATGGATTCCTTTTTTCTTTCGTAATAAGCACAAATTCTACACTGAAGTATAATACTTTTTGACCACAGGTCCATACTTTAGAGTTCTACTGATGCAATGATTTCTTCGTATTTCAGATGTCATGAGCAGTTAAAGAGATTTATATCACCCGTAATGTTTGCGCATTTAATATTCATTACTGCTAATCTTGGCATTTGTATTATTGTACTTACGTATGTGAGTATTGTGTTATAGTGATCGTCGAACAACGACGTATACCAGTTGGTCCCATTAATCTGATATTCGAAATACAAGAATGTTGGTATTGATTGTGATAAAATGTACAATCAGCAAAATTAACGCGGACGACGTCATTAAAAAAAAATTAGTTCTTTAAAAGTGGAATACAAACCCCCTAAAATTAACCACTTTAGCTTAAAACTAATCTTGTTCAATGTAATCAACAAAAAAATAAAAATAAATAAATATAAACTTAAGAGTAAAGTAAAGTACTATGGAACGATGTACAAATGGTCAAGGATGACTTTCACAAAATATAAGTGAAGACAGATCTTAAAGTGATACACCTAACCCTTTTCTAATTGTACATACTTCGTTGGCCGGTATATGCTTATAGTCGATTTAAAATAGTAAATATATATTTCAAATATGCAATTTATTTTAAAAATTCGACTTTCAATTTATTTAATGGATTTAATTACAGCGTCGTGATAACATGACAGAATTAATCTGCTGTTTTGAGATAATGTCTGCCTTGTTGTGTCAGCTTTTGTTCATATATTGGTTAGCTGATGAAGTCGGTGTACAGGTTTGTAAAGAACAAGTTTTCATTGTAATTTGAAGATCCAACGTCATTCGTCTAAATTGTGAACAAGATTTATGATTCTTTTAAATGGATATTTAATTAATTTATTAATTGAAATAAAATTGTATATTTTGTAATAAATATTGTAGTAATTGAATATTCGCACGTCAATTAAATTGGCAGATAACATAAGAACATTAATCTATGGGCCAAAGAGACAGTTAACAGCAAATGCTTCCTTGTAAATGTAATTAATAAAGTTACTGTTGACCGAATACTCGATATTGGCAGAATTGTTTTTAATAGATATCTAAAGCCATTAATAAAAGAAGAAGTAATTACTAATATGCTAATTAATAAAATATTTTTAGCATCAAAAACTAATGTACGGAGTATTTGAAAGCAACTGGGTCGGTACGAGTCTCCGTGTGCGTCGCTCCGTGTTATTGTTGTCTATGGGAATGAATCAGAGACTTGCATTTAAAGCTGGTCCGTTTAATGAGATGACCAGAGCTGTTACTGTTTCGGTAAAATGCAATTTTATTTGCTTTTAAACACACAAGATTAATTTCGGATCATATATATATATATCATTTCTAGATGATCCTACAACCAGACAGAGCTGAATATAAATATAAATATATATTTATATTTATATTCTAACAATTTTGTTTTTATATTATATATTATATATTTCTATTTTCTTTCTTTATACTATACATCTAGTTCAGTAACTGGGTTACCCAGTAGGACAGGTTTCCGAACCTAGTACAGGGGCCTTTGCTATTTTTATGTACTAAAATTCTTTATTAATAAACTATTTTATTATAAATATATATATCTGCTGCTATATATATATATATTTCTGCTGTCTATACAGGGTGGGGCATGGAAACCTCCCACATTTCAAAAAATAGCAATTTTGTCTGCTAGTGTTCCCGGCCATAATTTTGTCTTAGTTGTGCAAATTTAGGGCAACAGGATCTACACTAAATTACATTAATACTTTTTTTATATATCTCATATAGTTATTTTTTACAAGCCTTTTGAAATTTGGGAGTTTCCCGTGCCCCACCCTATATTACTAAGTAATTTAATTCGGCATCAAAATATTGTATAAATGTAAAGCAATCAAGTTCAAATAAAATATTTATTAATAAAATTACAAACATTAATAAGTTTTTTGTGTGTTATATTTTCAGATATTTCAGACCGCATACAGTTTCTACACTTTAATTAACAGCAGAAAATAATTAGATTTTTAAATCACGATACTGTTTTTTTATTCATAAATTTATATTTGAATACTGTGTTTTTTTTTAAATACAAGTTCAATCGCCCCGACGCGACGATCTTAAACAAAAGTGGCGACATCTATCCGTGAAATAAATTACTATAATATTCGAATAGAGGGCGCCACTGGACACAATAATTAGACAAGAGTAATAATAGAATACTGGCTTTATTAGAGTATTCATTTTAATAGCACATTATTTAATAACATATTATTTAAACAAATAATAATATGTTAGCACATCGAGCGTTGCATTTATCTAGTGCTGTTCTAGTCGCATAGGTCTTGTATTCGATTAATAATAAAAAAAACTAGTAAACGCTTAAATAAACACAAAGAAACTTTTTACCTTTTTCAAGTGTAAACAGCTTTCCGAGATCACATTAGTCGACTATTACATGTGATTTGAAAAAAAAAACAATCTTCAAGGTAATTATAGTAGTTTATGACTATTAAAGTTTGAATTATTAATAAAAATTATATTACAAAATGAATTAATATTAAATTTTATAAGTTTATAGTTATTATAATAATTCGAAGTCGAGTAGACAAACTTTCCCCCGACAAAGTAAAGAATATTGAATCAATTCTTATATTTGTGAAGAACTAAAAGCGATTTCTGTCCTAACATATTTACTAATACTATATATATTTACATTTTAGTAACTAACGTCTCTCACGTCATCCCGAATACAAGCTTTCTATCGTGTTTTAGAAAACTCGCAACCCGCATGCGTTAGCTAAAAATACATAAGTCATTAATAACTTTGGTTAGGGGGTCAAAAGCGTATCAGTTTTAATATAAAAAGCAAATTTTATATTAATTTTTGTTACAACTCAATCATGCCTATACTAAAGTCTGAAACTTTGGACAAGCAATATCCTTCTATGGGTCAACTGATACATTTATTCAAAATAACCTTCTTATGGAAAGACGACCGTGGATTTTTGGGAACGATATTCTTTACAATTTTCTATACATTCGCTTGCGTTTATTTACTAAGTATTATTTACCGTTTAATCCTACCAAATCCAGATTTCATAACTTTATTATGTTATTCTATATTTCCATTGGGGATTTTTAAATTTACAATGTTTTCTCTGCGGTTCGGAGATTGGAAACGATTGATATTATACTTTTCTAGTTTAGAAATTGAAGCTTTGGCCGATGGCAAATCAGATCATGCTAAAATAGTGATTAAATTCATAGGTTATGTTCGTTTTATAATCGTTCTATTCGCTTTATCTGCTGTCAGTTCAAATATACTTCTAGTTCTCCGATTATGGATTACTAATATAGTTTTAAGACCGAATTTACTTAAATATTTCGATTCCGGTTTGCCTTTTAATGAAGAAACGGATGTTGGTTTTTATTTGGATTTGGTGTTTCAAACACTTTTTATGGAAGTCGCTGCTGTTTATGAGATATTGTGGGATGTGCTTGTATTTGGGGGTTTAGTGTTTTTCATTGGGCAATTTAAAGCTTTAACCTTACGCTGTGAAAGCGCACTTGATGTCGCTGACGAGGAAACGTGCTTGAAGAATATTATTGACTGTCATGTACGTTACGTGGATCTTATGTTGTAAGTTAATTTACAATTCAAGTATTTAGTAATAAAACAAATTATAGATGAACAAGTATTAGATATTTGAATTAACAAATTTATTAAACAATTTAAATTAGTCTTGTTGTAATATTTAATTGTAAATAAGTAATTATTTTTGTTGCACTGAAATCTATACTAATATTATAAAGAGGAAAGATTTGTATATTTTTGTATGTGTGTAACGAATTGGCTCCAAAACTACTGGACCGATTTCAAAAATACTTTCACCATTTCGATGCTTTATTATCGCTGATCAGTATAGGCTATATAAATTACAAGAAAAAAATAATGATCCTTACTAAAACTACAATAATATAATCTAAAGTTACCAAAAATTGCCATAAAAAGTATTTCATCGCTTTTTCTAAAATTCTAAATGTTAGTGTTTTATAAGTTAAGACTCTGAAAACAACGTTCAGGTTGACAGTGTTTGGTTTTGTCTATGGTATAGACTCACCATAGAGAAGTTGTTGGCTAAGTCACTAAGGCCCTTAGTCATTTCTACTTGAATCGGGATGTTAGTGCAGCGTTTGAGCATACATTAACGTTTTTCTTTCGGTTAAAGCTATGTATTTATTATTTGTTTATTACTAAGCCAGCAATGTAATAAAATATGTATTTCAGATATATGAAGCTATTCAACTCGTTAATATCACCAGCAATGTTAGTCTACTTACTAGCAATTACAGTTAACTTGGCCATTGCGATTGTTGGTATTACCTCAGTAAGTTTTATTAGATTATTGCTTTTTCTAAATGTAAAACCACAAAAGTATTATCTTATAGCAATTAGGGTATATTCTGTACTACTTTAAATAATATAAGTATTGATTTTGTCGTCAAAACAAACGCACTATTAAACTGTATACAGTTTTAAATTTGCTAAATAGATACAGTGTAGAACAGTGTTTCCCAACCTCTTTTGTGGCATGGCCCACCTTAGCCTGTCTAAAATTCTTATGCTCCCCCATGTAACCAAACACCCAGTTGATATTTTGGTCTCGTCAAGTGAAATTATACCTAATAATTTTTTCGTTAAATTTAGCACCTAAATGTAGCATTGCATTTAAGTGGCCCGAAGCGAAAGGGTTAAACTCGTGTCGAGTCCATTTTCGGCGTTGGCCCCACGTTGGGAAACACTGGTGTAGAGTCTTTATAGCGACACTTTACGGTGTTATTGAGAGTATTTACTAATAAAGTATAAATAACATGCGCAGTTCTTATTAATTTGTGCAACTTAGAAAGTACTATTTATTGCTTATTAATGAAGTATTGGTGTCGTTATTTAGAGGGGATGTGATGCGTAGAGTGTATTAGAAGCCAACCAAAGTCAAATTATTTCGACGTTTACGGAGTTTGTCGTTAAATCGATTGATTTATATTAATTGGTTGTTTCAGGCGTTACTTTGCAGAAATACATATTAAAGGAAATTATTTAAAATTATTTTGCTTATAATTCCCGCTACAACATTCAATAGCTTGTCTCGACGCGTTTCGCCACTTCACGTGGCATCATCAGGATACGTGTCGTCGCTTCAGCTTCGCTTCGACGACTGGACTGGCTTAGCAACCACACGTATCCTGATGATACCACGTGAAGTAAATAATTTATATTGCTTTTATTTCGACTCTTGTTTAACCGCGACGTAATATAGACTTACAATTACTCTGTAATTGATTGATACATATTTCTTTATAATAATTCTTTTTTTAGAATCAAGGATCTCTCGCTGTGCAATTGAGTGTAATTGAATTTGTAATTGCATTAATGTTTCAATTATTACTTCTATATGGTTTATCTAATGAAATAACAGTTCAGGTAATTTATTTATTTATATGTGATATTAAGCTATACGTAAAAATTATTAATACTTTGATAACTTCTTATGGTTTTATCAATACACAGTCGACTCTACAAAATCGCATGTTACAACAGAGTGATTTGAAGTTGTTATTGTGTATAGTTTGTTTGCGTAGATTCTTCGTCGTATCTCAAAAATCATTAAAGAAAGTATTATCTTTTTATTTTTCATAAGACGGAAATATTTTAAAGCAATTTCAAGTAAACAACGAAAATTATCAATATATTAATTTCGGCTGTGTTAATAGGAGTATGTACAGTCGACAATCTTTAAATGGATACAGATTGAACTTTGGACTAGAAGAAACAATTATTAGAAAGGGATAACTATATTGTTATCATGTCGCCCGCGTTCGTTTGTCGAAGTTGAGGCATGTGTGAAAGGGATGCAGATATCTCCTTTGCCGTTCATGACGCTGCGATCGTTTCTCTTTCTATCGCTTAATACAGGGGTCGGCAGACTTATCAACCAGATGAGCGGAATATCAAGTCTCTTTCTATCGCTTAATACAATAAACTGTATCTATTTGAAAATCGCCGTGTGTACATTATAATCTTGATTTTGAATCAGTATTCATATATTTTTAATGTTCTTTATCTGAATTTATGCAAGTTTTACGGTAGACGTTATCCTATATTTTATTTTAGCTTATCTTTAGTTAATTAATAGTATTTGGTTATAATTTGTGATTTTGGCGCTCAAACGTGCTGTCAGTTATTCATTTGTTTTTCAATTGTTTTTTGTTTAAGAAATATTACGTTTTTATTTTTAATTTCAATTTTTGTAATTCATATTTAATTCCTAAAATATAAGTAATAAGGAGTAAAGAAGTTTATAATTTATTAAGGCACGAACAGTATCAAATAAACCAAATCATAATATTGTTCAGAGCTCTTGAAGTAGGTAGTAAGTACAGTATATACCAGGGGTCGACAATCTATGACCGGTGGGTCACCGAGTGACCCATTTGGTACTTTCAAGTGACCCACTCTAGTTCCGAAATTAAAGTATAAGATATACAAATATTTATTTATTTTTTTCTCAAAAAATTGTCATCAATAAAGTTTATTCAATTATGTTTGTAAGTATTTTCTTAATACAATACATCTTATTTACTAAAATGCTGTTTTAGTACGAAAATATCTCTGACCCAAACGCATTTTGGTTAATTTTTCAAAAAAGGTTGCCGACCCCTGGTATAGACTATATATGGGTTTTATTTCAGAGTGAAACATTTGTATACAGCGTGTTTAAAAGCGAGTGGGTACGTGCTAGTGCCAGAGTAAGACGGAGTGTTTTGTTACTCAGCACTGGGATGAGACAACGCATGGTTTTCACTGCTGGACCGTTCGTCGAGATGTCGTTGGAAACTTATGTTGGGGTGAGTTGGGGGTATACGACCCCAATAAATTCAAATTCATTTATTTGCCATAAATATGGTTAGTAACATAGGTCTTAATATATTTTTTTAATTAGTTACTTTTAGTAATTGGGCTCCAAATCTTTTACTCGTCAATACAAATATAAATAAAACAAATTTATTAATTTAATAATTATCAATTCGATTTAGCTGCTGTATACTGGCATTGTCCACTTACATACTAATGTCATAATAATATATAATAAATCTACTATGACGTAGAAGACTAGCTGCTGTCATTGTCATCCTATTGTATACCTAAGAGTAAACATAACCTATATGGCATGCAAATAATTCAATACAATAAAAATTTACTATGCCAACTTTAAATGCTAAATAATGTCAAATTAAATTTAAACTTGCAAAATGTCACTCACAAATTCACCAATTGAATAGTAGGGCTTGTTCATTAAAAATACGTTGAGATTCTTTTTAAATATGTTAAAATTATCAATGTCTCTTATAACCCTGGGTAAATGGTTTGATACCCGCTGACCCATACCGAGTACACGAAAGCTGTACCGCATGTAGTGGGGTTTATTTTGATACCATTTCTTATAATCCCTACTAATATTATAAACGTGTGTGTTTGTTTGTTACGTTTTCACGCAACAACTACTTAACCGATCAACATGAAACTTTGTACACATTTTTGGAGGTACTAGAAGTAACATAGGATACTTATAACCAAAAAAATAATAATTATTTTTTGCTATAGTACAATCTCTGATACTTATTTAATGTCTTAAATGCGAGCGAAGCCGCGGGTAAAAGCTAGTATATAATAAATGCAAAAATTGCAATCTCGCTAATATATATGCACGGTAGTGTTAAAATACATATAATAATTAACAAACATTTATTTTTAATTATATTTATTTCTTTTCACAGATTCTTCGGGTTTCGTATAGTTTTTATACGATTTTAAATTCTACAACTTAAGAATACGTATTTCGTTGGATTTTAATAAAAAATTAAAAATACTTAATTTCTTTTATTTTTGATACAAATACTGATTTGGTAATCCTTTGTTCGTTGAAAACTTTCCAAACATCTTAATACAAATAACCAATACGTTTTAAATGGTTTTAATTAAAACCGTTAATAGACTAATTGTAAATAATTATTGGGAGATAAATAGGCGATAATTAGTTAATTTTATATTGATAAATAGCTCGTGTTTTTCCGCTTTGACCAATTTTACTGTGGTATATAAAGACCTGTAAACAGCCTTTAGTGTATTGTACTTAATCATGTCTAACTTTTTGAGCTGGCTTGAAGATCCAAAGTATCCGTCGATCGGTATTATCCTCAATTGTATGAAGTTTTTCTGTCTGTGGCCACCAGGAAGATCAACATTCAAAACCTTCCTGCATTTCACATCCATGTCATATGTTATCATGTATCTCATAAACATCTACCTGTTTATGATTTTCAAATTTAAATACGAAAATTTTATTTTATTCGTTAATTTATCTGCATTCCATTTAGCCGTGTTCAAAATGTACGGCTTTACTAAAAAACGTGCGGAATGGGAGGCTATTATTGAAGAAATATCGGACATAGAATCAAAGTCTATGGAAGAGGGGAACTGCGAGCATGTGGCGGTCGTAAAAAGGTTTCAGAAGTTCGGAAAGGTTGTTATGGGGATTATAATGATTGTGGGGGGCTTCTTAAACATTTCTTATATGATTCTGTTTATGAAACGACAACTTAGATTTGACGAGAACGCGCGAGATGATTTGTTTAAAGTATGGCTGCCAATAGATACCACAACTAAGATCGGTCGATTAATTGATTTAGCATTACAATTGATATTTACTGAAATTACTATGTTGTATATACTTACTTGGGACTCTTTAGTTTTGCAGCTGATGATGACTTATGTGGGACAGCTGAAGTCCTTGAGAATACGTGGCTCGCATTTATTAGACGATCCCAATGAAAACGTTATGTTAAATAATATTGTTCGTTTTCATCAAGATTATCTTAGAGTTATTAGGTAGGTTTTATTTATTAATCTATACTAGTTGACCAATTTCTTTTAAAATTATTTTACATACCTACTAACGAAACGTAACGTCCGTGATGTGATCTAATCGCGTTTTGAAATTAGACGAGTAAAATTAACAAAAAAAGTATTTTTCAGAAGTCAACACATTTTAAATGAATTAATATCCTCAGTGATGTTTATTTATCTCATTCTAATCACACTTAATAATGGAGTTACTGTGATTCTGATGGTTTCGGTGAGTTTCAAAAATATAATCATATCCCTACTAATATTATAAATGTGAATGTGAGTTTGTTTGTTACGTTTTCACGCAACAAGTACTTAACCGATCTTCATGAAACTTTGTACAGATGTTTTTGGAGGTACTAAAAGTGACATAGGATACTTTTTATTTAAAAAAATACATATTATATTTTACTATAGCTTCCAATTTCCGTCTGTCATTTTTATATATTTTTATATTGCATTGTATGTAGTAATTTTTAAAAATTTATAATCCCAGTCAAGCAAGAATATATAGTTATCATATTGATTCATTTCTATTGAAATGATCTCTGATACTTATTTATTGACTTAAATGCGAGCAAAGCCACGGGTAAAAGCTAGTAATACATAATATTTTCTTAACAGCAAAGAGAGCATCTGGAACTTCTGATACCGTCGTTCGAATTATTGTTTGGGTTAACTGTTGAGTTATTATTTTATTACTGGATTGGTAATGAGGTTATTGTTCAGGTAATATATCTTCCTTAATTTGATTGTACAGTAATGCCCCGCTTTACGCGAGGGATACGTTCCGGAAAAAATCGCGTTAACTGAAATTCCCGCGACCATAGAGACGTTGATGACTACATTATGTTTATACGCACTCTTTTGCTTAATTTAATAATAAATTAGAATTTCGCGTTATAGTGAAACCGCGCATAACGGGGTCGAGTAAAGCGGGGTATTACTGTATACATATATAGTAGGTACAGTGGTACCTCGACATACGAGTTTAATTCGTTCCGTAACCTTGCTCGTATCTCAAAGCACCGTATGCCGCTGCGAATCTAGATCGGGGCGCATATTGGGGTAGTGTGCGATTTCTCGTATCACAAATCTTGCTCGCATCTCAAAGCAAAATATCGCTGTCTCGGCGGCTCGTATCTCAAAACATTCGTATATCGAGGTACCACTGTACAATTATATAATTTAATTTGTGTTTTTTTTATATTTGGAGTCCTTAAAGAAGCAATTGTACTCTATAATATAACTGTATTTAAATTGTACTAATTGTATATAAATAGGTAAATATATATTGTATCCTGGTATATATATATATTAAACAAATCATTATTACGTTTGTTTTTCAAAATCAAAACATGAAATGAAAATAGTTTTTTAGCATAGGCACTAAAAGCGTGCGCTTGCTCATCGTTAGACTCTACCATGGTTTCTTAAAGCGTATGACGAGAAGAAGACCACACGAAACTCGTCAATCATAGTCTATACATAAAATAATTAACAAGAAAAAACTGAATTTTCATGCAGAAAAACAAAAGTAAATAACAATTCATAAATCACATGATATGATGAGAAGAAATCACAAAAAACTCGTTAATCTTAGCTTTAAATTAAGCATCTTAAAAATTAAATATAATTATTGTAAATAAAGCTAGTATATAATACATGTATCCAAACACGACCCTACATAAGCTTTGCAGTAATTGGTAAAATGAACGTGATGGTAATTCAATTTCAGAGTTTAAACATTGTATATGGTCTATTTGAGAGTAATTGGGTTGGTTGTAGCCTAAAAGTGCGTCGAACAATATTTATGTTAGGAGATGGGATCAGAAAACGTATTGCATTCAAAGCTGGACCATTCAACGAGATGTCACTGCCTACTTTTATAATGGTATATATATTTTTGATTTATTTACACACATTACAAAAAAGAAGTGTTATGGTGGAAGGAGCGCAGGTCTATAATGAATTGCCGATTATTATAACTAATATTAAAAATATTATTAAATTTAAATATGAATTAAAAAGAACATATAATGGGTTTGAGTGCCTTGTGATGGTGTTGTCAATATTCTACGTATAGTCCAATCAATGAACAAAAAAAGTGGAAAAAATTCTAACCCGGACAAAAAAAATACAATCGTATAGAAAAAGAAAAAAGAATATGAGTATCTTTGTGGAGCAACTCGCGCCGGAATGGCGAACCTATCCCAAAAAATTCTCAAAGTTCAAAAAAAACGGTTTTTTTTAAATAAAAAAAAAACAATGTCTCCGATCAGAAAAAGTTAAATTATAAAGTTGTAGATATTAAAAAAACAAATCGATTTGTTTTTGTAGAGTTTAATTCGGTGCATAACTTTTCGAGTTATTTAAAAAAAATCATCGAAAATGACCATTTTTTGTTTTTATAATAACTTTTTTAATTTTTGGTTTTTTTTTGAAATTCAGCAAAAAGGTAGGTATTTACTAGGCAAATAAGCTCGTTTTTGTAAAGTTAAAAAATATTAATTTTTTACCGAGATACATCGATTTTTCGAAAAAAAGGTCCTTCGGAAAATGGCCACTCAAGCCCTAGGGAAGGTCATAGAAAATCGACAAGGTACGCATTTTCTTTGTGAAGAGTTGTACTTTCATACTATTAAAAAAGGGAATCTATTTTTTAAATTTTTAAGTCCCAAAAATGACTTTGAAAAATCCCCTTTTTTTAAAAAATTACGTTTTTGGACCAAATTTTTTTCATTTTTTTGTTTTAATAACATTATTAACTGCAGCTAAATCAATCAAATAAATTGGTGAATAAATGCGAGTAACCTATTTAAGCCACAGCCGAAAAATGAAAAAAATATGGCCCAAAAACGTCATTGTAAAAAAAAGGGATTTTTCAAAGTCATTTTTGGGACTTAAAAATTAAAAACATCGATTACCTTTTTTAATAGTATGAAAGTACAACTCTTCGCGAAGAAAATGCGTACCCGGACGATTTTCTGTGACTTTCCCTAGGACTTGAGTGGCCATTTTCCGAAGGCACCTTTTTTGCGGAAAAGCGATGTATCTCCGTAAAAAATTAATATTTTTTAATTTTACAAAAACGATCTTATTTGGCTAGTAAATACCTACCTTTTTGGTGAATTTCAAAAAGAAAAAACCAAAAATTAAAAAAGTTATTATAAAAACTAAAAATGGTCATTTTTGATGATTTTTTAAAAATAACTCGAAAAGTTATGCACCGAATTAAACTCTACAAAAACAAATCGATGTGTTTTTTTTAATATCTACAACTTTATAATTTAACTTTTTCTGATCGGAGACATTGTTTTTTTTTATTTAAAAAAAACAGTTTTTTTGAATTTTGAGAATATTTTGGGTTAGGTTCGCCATTCGGGCGCGAGTTGCTCCACACAGATACTTATATTCTTTTTTCTTTTTCTATACGACTATATTTTTCTTGTCCGGGTTAGAATTTTTTTTTTACATAGGACCAAAAGTTCATTGATTGGACTAAGTAAGTTATGTTTATTTATAATTATTTTTTTTTCTGTAATTTCTGTAGTTCTTTTTGAGGAAATAAATGTCTTAAACCTTACATAATTAAAAAATACATAATGAGTAATGCATGTTTAGTATATTGTAAAACGAGAATTTGTTTTGAGACTCTTTTTGTTTAGTTATATAGTTGTTGACATTGATAGGTTATTATTATTATTTTATTGATATTTTATTATTATTGTGTAATTTTTGTAATTGACTCCTCCTTGCGTTGTGTATTGGAATTGACTGTAAGACCATGTAAATGACTGTGATTAAATAAATAAATTATTAATTATAATATTTCTTTGCAGATACTAAGAACATCATACAGTTTCTACACATTATTAAACAGACGAAGATAGTGATTCAAACGTTTTAGTGTTAATTAGTCCCAAACAATTATTTATATAATTAATACCGAAATTGGACTAATTTTCTAAATCTAATACGAAGTAATTTATCACAGGAATTATGTGCGGCTTAAAGGCAATCCAGTTTCACATATTCAGTGTTAAGTCTAGTGAAAATAACTAATAAAAACGGAGTGAAAAATATGTTTAAACATTCTTCATTTCAAGATCCAGATAATCCTACTCTATGCCCTACTATTAAACTTATGAATTTCTTTGGGATGTGGACAGAAGGCCGTTCTAAGTTAGGAGTTTTAGTACACAATACAATTATGTGTTTTTTAATTATTTACCTGCTTAATATTTACATTTTTAATATTGCTATAATGAAATTTCGTATGGATTACTTCATTGTATTCATGCAATTCACTATTTGCCATTTGGGCATTTTCAAAATAATTTCCTTCACTTTAAACCAAAAAGGCTGGAGAGAGATCGTGAATCAAGTCGCTGAAATTGAAAAAGAACTACGAATTTATAAGAATACAATTTTTTATCCAATCACTGAAAAAATGAGGAAATACGGACATATGGTTTTGATCGGAGTGTGGGGGATAATTTTACCATTAAACGTTTCATATCTTACTATATTTGTAATAAACCAATTAGTAATTCGGGACGTGAGTGTACCTCTAACAGGCACGGATAACTTATTAAACATTTGGTTACCATTTAAGATGAATACTTTGAGAAATAGAATTATTGATATTAGTATACAGATATTCTTCCTTGAAACTACAGCTGTGTATATCTTGACGTGGGATGTGTTCGTGTTACAACTAATGATCTTTCTCATTGGTCAATTTAAATCTTTACGCTTGAGATGCGTTCACTTATTGAGCAATCCAGAAGAAAAGTCCTGTTTGAATAACATTGTAATGTGTCATCGGCATTATTTGAAATTGTTGAAGTGGGTATTAGTACAATAGTTCAGTTTTTTTTCAGTTCATCTAGTTCAGTAACCGGGATACCCAGTAGGACAGGTTTCCGAACCTAGTGCAGGGGCCCTTGCTATTTTTATGTACTAAAATTCTCTATTAATAAACTATTTTATTTTGCTTTATTTATTTTAACATTTTTATATGATTATTTTTTCTGTGGTTCACTATAAAAAGCGTTTTTCGCAATTAGATCGAAAAATAAGTACGTAATCTTCAGAGGCGGCTCGTCCTAAAAAGCGCTGGTGCAGTGCACTCCCACGAAAATTACAGAAGTAATCTATATTTCTTCATAATACATACTATCCTTACATTACATTCATTCTATTCTACTATGCCTATACAATAGTATATTATATTCCCTATATCTACGCCGCTGTAATATAAGTTCTGTTATTTTCGTGGGAGTGCACTGCACCAGCGCTCTTTAGGACGAGCCGCCTCTGGTAATCTTATAATTATCTATTTGTTATTATTTATTTTAACATTTGTTTAAAAAAGTTTAAATTAATGAGACAATAAAATTTGATATATATTGATATGTAGTTTATCAATTAAATATTGAAGTTAAGAAATAAATGTATTTTTATTTTTCAGATTCCAAAAGTTATTAAACAGTTTGATTACATGGAATAATTTTATTAATTTACTAATAATGATATTCAATTATGGTGTTAGCATTATTTTAATGATATGGGTAAATATATTTTTAAATATGTGTGTATTATTGTTCATATAGTATATAAAATATGTAACACTACGACAAATTTTAAAATGGCAACACTAGTATTCCGTAAGGGTAAGCGTGGTCGGCCATCTTGATCGTTGGAGTTAAGTTGGTTTTCCGTTAGCAGTGTGTGTTTTATATTGTTTTGTACCCTGTTCACAATATTAACATGCTTCTTAATTTTTAATGTAATAAATAATTGTTATCCAACAAAATAATTGTTTTACAATGGCGCCCAACGTGGGGCTATAATTGTTTTACAAATACTAATTTCAGCAAAGAGACAACCTGGTGCAACTAATACCAACATTTGAATTTATTTTTGCACTCTCAACAGAGACTTTGCTTTATTATTGGATCGGAAACACAGTCATTAATGAGGTAAATTGATGAATACTAGATTTAATTGATTTAAAAAACTTTTATCACCTCACTATCGCGTTTCTTAATAGTTTTATTAACTTACATATATCGATGATTGATTTTTGTTCTTTTTTTCTTTCATGTGTGGAATAATCTTCTGTTATTTTAATACTCTATGATTAATTATATTTATGTATATAACAACACTACATGTATTATTATTGCTGGAAGAAATACTTTAAAATCTTCTTCTAGATCAGTGATACTCAACCTGTTTTGTTGCAACACACTTTTAACGATTTCAAAATTTGGCGGCACACAAAAGTGTCGCGGCACATTGGTTGAGAGTCGCTGTTCTATATATTTTTTTATTGATAGCCCAGTATATGACCACAGTCCGCCTGATGTTAAGCTAGAGTGCGGTCCATGAGCATAGACAACTGTTACCACAGACAGCCGGCTTGAGGAGACGAATGTGCTCTCTCCAAATTGACAGGGCACACTCCTCTCGTCATCCCGGCTACTTCCAAGCTGATGATTAATAATGGAATCTTATCTAATTAAATACATAAAGATTGTGAAAGTTATGTAGTGTTTCTTATGATTATTAAACGTATTGAATGGTTTAAATAAACTGGTAAAGTATTAATTAAATTAGATAATTAATCTTACATAACAATGCCTTAATGTTTGTTTCAGAGTTTAAATCTATCATATGGTATTTTTGAGAGCTCATGGGTAGGCAGGAGTGCTAAAATACGTCGTGCTATATTCATGTTAGGCTTGGGCATGAGGCAACGAGTAGCATTCACTGCTGGACCATTCAACGAAATGTCATTGGCTACGTTTATAATGGTATGTCAATAATTAACTTTGACAGCTTTGACAGGAGTTCCGGGTTCGAATTCCGGTAAAGTTTATATATTAGTATTCGATTCAGGCCTGGATATGTACATGTCTCTGTTGTTTTTGTCCTGATAGTGACGCTAATTCGTTTTAATGTAATTTTGTGTTTATTTTACAGATTTTAAGAACGTCATATAGTTTCTATACACTTCTTAGAGGCAGAAGTTAGTTTAAATTAAAAATATTTTCTATTGTTACTACGTTTTATTGTATAACTCGACCCTTCTTTACACACAGTTTCTTTAATCTCTACTACATTATAAAGGTGAATGTGAGTTTGTTTGTTACGTTTTCACGCAACAACTAACTACTTAACCGATCATCATGAAACTTTGTACACATATTTTTGGAGGTATTAATTAAAAAATTTTTTTTTACTATAGTTTCCAATTGACTATAATTTCAGCTGTTTGAAATTTTTCTATATTTATTTTTATATCCGTCTATTATTTTATAGTTATCATATTGATTCATTTCTATACTTATTTAATGACTTAAATGTGAGCGAAGCCGCGGGCAAAAGCCAGTTAAATTATAAAAGACGGGCGATCTTATTCTCATATTAATGATCTGAAAATCGAAGTACGCGAGTGAATATATCCACGTAAAAGGAGACAAAGGCGTTCAGCTTATATGCTAATTATGAAATTAATTTTCTGTTCACACAAACTTCAGGAATGAATTATATGACAAAGTTGGTGTGACTCCCGCCTTCTCAATTTACATGTTAATTTTCACAAACTGAAATTCAGATTAGATGTTTAGATCTATTCCTATTTTATTTTAATACTCTATGTTTATTTATATTATTGTTTTTCGAAATTAAAAACGTATATTTCAAATGTTTTGTGTTTATTACGTTAATACGGTATGAACTCTATATAGCGACGCTTTACGGTGCTATTGAGAGTTGTTGTTAAATGGAGAGAAGAAAAATCGATTTTATTTTACTACTAACTGTTGCCCCCGACTTCGTTCGCGTAGTAATGAAGATATAAAGTACTATGAAGTTTAATAATGTTACATATTTCAATTATTATAGTAATTTGTATAGCCTATATTGATCAGTGATAATGTAGCATTCAAATGGTGAAAGAATTTCTTAAAATCGGTCCAATAGTTTTTGTTTTTAAACATACAAAAATATAAATCTTTCCTTTTTATAATATTAGTATAGAAGTATAGATTATAATACATAGTTATTTATTAATAAAGTATAAAAACAAACAATAAATATTAATATTGAAATAAATTACATACGCTAAGAAATAGTTGCGTTTCAAATATTGCAATCCGCACTAAAGAATGTTAACATCCAATATAAGTTGTACACTTAATTAGTGAAGCGCAGTAGACAGAACAAAAATTTAAATTAGATTCTTAAACAATTGAAATATTGTAGCATTCAATTTATATCGCTTTAAAATTAATTAAAAACAAATAAAACTGATGTTATGTATGTATATTTCATACATATAATGTTAAAATAAAAACAAAAGTAATTATTTAATTGCTTTAATAAAGAATTTCTTTGTGAATAATAAATTACAAACATTAAAATAATATTTTAACAACGAATTAGTGATTAACTATTTTGATAAATTCAAACTTCTACTAAGCAATGTGTAAAAGCTGTATGAAGATTTCAGTACCTGAAAATAAGGATAAAGCTGTAATTATTATCATTGGTGCAAATAAAAAATGTAAATAAGAGGTTATATTTCTTCTTTTTTTTTTTATTTCAATAGCGATTATAACTTTGACATATACGACTGAAAACGATTGCAAATTACTTCGTGTTCCAAGTTAAGTATGATTGTAACGCCCTCTTACGGGATTCTAAGTCGACTTGCCTGATCTTAGAAATATATGAGCTTCTAATACAAAAGATTAATAATAAAAAAGACAACCTCTCTCGTTAAGGTTTCATCTAGGCCAGTGTTTCCCAACCTTTTTGTGCCATGCCCCACCCTAGTCTTTCTAAAATTCTTATGCCCATCTTATGTAACTAAACACCCAGTTGATATTTTAGTCTCGTCAAGCGAAATTATACCTAATAGTAATTTACCGCAATTATTTAAAAATTTGCTTTTTAAAAATGGCTCGAAGCGAAAGGGTTAAACTCGTGTCGAGTCCATTTTCGAATTGCCCCCCTTAAGAATCTGTGGCGTGGGCCCCACTTTGGGAAACACTGATCTAGGCAGTCTAAAGTGAAAAGTATTACCGCAATGAATGTTGCCAGCGACATCTCATTGAATGGTCCAGCGTTGAATGCTATTCGTTTGGTCATGCCGATGCTCATCACATAGACAGCCCTACGTATTCTCACGCTATCTGACACCCAGTTGCTTTGAAATAACCCATAGGAGAGATTTTGACTCTAAATAATATAAAAATATACAATTGAATTAGTCATCCGGTTATTTTTTTATTTAATTGTTCTAGCAAAATAAAGAAAAGTTGATTTATTAGATGTAAAATTATTTTCCTTACCCTTTACATAATTACTTTGGCCCAAAGTTTGACAAAAAATATATATATGAAAATTTATATTTTTTCATATATACAGCTTCCTTGTATTCCCAATGATGTGCCAAAATTATTTAAATAACCATATAGTTGAAATTGTCAGAAATATGAAACGAAAATAAAAATGTTGTCGAATAATGGGCCAAAGTCATACGACTTTACGGTATGTTATTGATATAGGTGTATTTGTAAAAAATTGACTGTTCGTTTTTAGTTCTGATATCCGTAAGAGAAAATATCCTATTTTTAAAGTCACGACAATGTCAGTTAAAAGTTTAGCTTCGATTATTAAAGACTGTCTAAGTCAATTTATTTTTGATAAAATTGCGGGTTATATTTATTCAGGCGTTTGCAATTTAATTTTATGAATATAAATACCTGAACAGTGACTTCATTTGCAATCCAATAAAACAAAAGAAGTTGCATATTGATACCAAACAACAAATCCAATGTAGACATAACCTCTGCTTTGTCATCTTGAAACTGATGAGAATAGAAAATTATATTAAATAATTATTTATACAAAATAAAATGCACAGAATAATAGCACTTACTATAATAATTTTAATAACGCAAATTGCACAATTAATCAACACTTGCAATAAATATATTGACATTACAACTGAAATCAATTCATTTAGAAGTGATGAGCATCTGTAAGGAATGAAATGATGTTTTAAAAAATTGTAGGCACTTTGAAGTAGGGATGTTGCGAATATTCGCATCCGCATCTGCATAAATCGATGCGGAGCTGATGCGGATGTAGATTAATATACGAACCCTTGCGAAACAGACTGGAGTCCGAAAAAGCGGCCATTCTACTTTTCATTAAATATAATACTCCAATATTCAAATTTAATTACTAAAATAATTAATTAGTAATAAAAGTTCACTCACTACTTTATTACTAAATAAAGAAAAGATAAATATTACTGTCTTTTTCTACCCTATCCACACTTGAGTTTTTTGTACAGATCCGCATTCGCATCCGCAACATCCCTACTTTGAAGTAGCGTAGTCTGTCAGACTGACATGAAACTCATTCTCTCTGCAGACATATCTATATAGAGGCATTTAATGAACTGTACGCTAGTTTAACGTCAGGCAGAAGGTTGGACTAAAACAAAAGAAGATCATAGATAGATAAAAAATACTTACTTTGTAATCCGAACATGTAAATGGTAACATGTAAGGAGATTCCTCCACCTCAATTCTTCGCTTTCATAGTTTAACACTTGAACACATCTGACTTTCAAAGCCTTTAGTTGACCAATTAGAAACACCATCGACGCCAAAGCCAACGAATCCCAACACAGCGTGTGCACTGGAGCGATGAAACCGAACACCGTTTGCAATACCGCCGACGAATACCTTCCTTTAACAGTATTCTGATCAAAAGGTAACGAAGCCTTAAATATATAAGAAATTGGTTCAAGATGTGTCTCGTCATATATAATTATATCTTTAAACCAGTAACAAATGAACATGAAGACTATGATAGGCAAACAGGCGAACCAAAACCCAATTAAAACTAAATGACCATACATTCTGTGTTTTGCTATAATTCTCGCATAATCCGAATCCTTTTCTTGGCTAGAATCTCTTTCTAAGCCATCAACAATATCAACTAAAACCTTCCATTTTTTGGAACAAATCGCGTATTGTGAGATTTTTGTTGGTGAGAGAAAAAATGCTGAATAGTTAACAAAGTTCAAGAATAAATGAAATTCGTAATTTAACATCAAATTCAAAGTGAGGTTAAGAGAATAGATAATGTCAAAAGTGAGATGCGAATAAAACAAAATAGTTTTTGAACGTGAACTGTTAGGTCGCCATACTCCTAAAAACTTTAAAACCCTTATAATTGGACCAAAAGTGGATTCCCTTGGTGTAAATAACCAGTTTTTCAATAAAGACCACATTTTTGACAATCTATTTCAAACTTTAGTAAGCAATTGTACTGTGTAGTAAGGTTATCACTGAAATACGGTTAGAATAAAAGATTTAAAACTAGTGTAATTGTAAAAGTATGGTTAGAACAATAATTAAGTGGGAGATACTTTTTCTTTTTGATATATTATTTGTAATTAGTATATGAGTTAGATAAAAGACACAACGGTTTGTATTATAATGGTCATTGCAGCTTGTTGCTATCTTAAAAATAATATTTAGTAGCTATTTGCTGCTAATAAAAAACTTTTTTCTGCAAACCCTACCATTTAGCTTTCCAAGATCAAAACAAATTTTAAAAGGCAATTTAAAACGTTTTATTTTTCCTCACAATAAATATTTGATTTGATAATAACGTGTAACTTTTTGTTTGCATTAAAACTGAACAATTAAGGACATTTTAATAACTAAACTAGTTTCAAAAAAGATAAAAGGCTGTAATAAAAAGGCGTGGGTTTTATTTCTTTGATATATATCTTCGTATTTGTATTTTTAAACTAAGTTTAAGCATAAGTAAATAGGGTTGTAGAACACAAAATATTTCGGTTTAAAAATATTACAATTTTAATTTGTGTTACACGTAAAACGTTAATGTGATGAATGCTAAGCACGATTATACAATTACTGTAGGCGGAGAAGTCGTTTTATTTAACATCTGTTAAAAAATAGCCCCGAAAGAGGAGATGAATTTAAAATAACACTAAAATGAATGCCGCATTTAAATTGAATAAGATTTTTCCTTTTAAAATAACACTATATACGACTTTTGTCACAATTAAAAATTAATAATAAATAAATAATATATCAAATATATTTATTTATTTTTATTTAATTTTAAAAGTTCAATCGATTACTATATTCAATTGTATCAATTGTACGTTGTTGTTGTTTGGCGTCTATTAAAGCGTCATTTCAAATTTTGACGGTTATTTCTGACGACTTCAAAACTTTGTAACTGTTGAGAGTCGTAATAATTTATTTATGTTTTTCTTGTTATTAAGTTTCTGTAATCTGCAGTTTAGAGTGAATTATAACGGTGACAATGGGTAAAGTGGACGTAGCAGGCCGGAATATGCCGTCAAGTTGTGGTTCGACTTTAAAGACTTCTGCACATATTAAAGTCGTTGTGCGTGTTCGGCCACCGAATACCAAGGAATTGGAAGCAAACCACCGAATAGCTATTGATGTAATCGATGAACAAATGCTGATATTTGATCCGAAGGAGGTGGATATGCCGTTTTTCTATCAGGGAGTCCAGCAACCTTCCAGAGGATTCTTAAAGCGCCCAAACAAGGAATTGAAATTTGTTTTTGATCAAGTGTGTGACCAGAATAGCAGCAATGTGAATGTATTTGAAGTGACCACAAAGGAGATATTGCCTTCGTTGATGGAGGGTTATAATTGTTCAGTGTTCGTTTACGGTGCAACGGGTGCCGGGAAGACTTTTACTATGATTGGTAATAAAACTGAGCCTGGTATTACGTATTTGACAATGGATCATTTATTCCAATCTATCACATCGTTCAAAGTTGATAGAGATTTTGAAATTGCTGTTTCTTATATTGAGGTAACTATATTATGGAAAAATTAACATATATATTTTATTTATTTTTGTAATAGTATATAATCCATGTAAGAATAATCTTCACTAGGCCAATTTAAGCAGATCACATATCCTACATCCAGATTAACTGTGTACTTTCAAGCAATCTCGAAACATATCTAGGTCACTTACACTTGAAAGTTACATTGGTTTTGTTTTTTTTTTGAGATTTTTTAGAGGTTTGATTTCTTGACCACTAGTTTGTATTTTTTACCATTAGTCTGTAACCGCTTTTAATAGAAATATATGTTCTACATCAGCCATTCTCAAAGTGTGTTCCGTGGAACCCTAGAGCTAAAATACTGCAAAAAATACCTACCAAAGGGAGATTATAAGGTTACATCTAAATATTCCAACTAAATATTACATTGTAATATGATTATTCATAATTTTTCATTTTTTATAATTATATTAAGGCTTTTTCCTTCGCCAAAAAAGTTTGAGAACCGCTGTTCTACATTAATATTATCACTTGTTGATAGGTATACAATGAGAATGTATATGATTTGCTCAAACCATCAAAGAAACCTCTTCAGCTGCGAGAAGACACTAAATACGGAGTCACAGTCGTCGGTCTCACGCTGCACAATATAAAGACAGCGCAGGAGTTGCTACAATTGCTGGAAAATGGGAACCGGAATCGAACCCAACACCCTACAGACGCTAATTCTGAAAGTTCTCGGAGCCATGCTGTTTTTCAAGTATTTATAGCTTTTTAAAGTATAACATTACAAAGTAACATTTTTATTAATACAATAGAAGCTCTTTATTCGCGCTTCCTTCATTCGCGTCTTCACTATTCACGGATTAGAAAATTGCGACTCAAGTTCTATATTCGCGGCCTAAGATTTCTTTATTCGCGGATTGAAACGGTACATCGGTACATACATTACATTTCTACGTATCCCCTATAACCCTATATAAATTACCATTCCATATTTATGGAATGTATCCCCCATGAATAAAGAGCTTCTATTGTACTTCTCATTGTTGTGATTACAATATTCTTACGAGTTTCTTCTGATATTCTTCTCGTCATACGTCTTTCCGAAGTCACGGTAGAGTCTAACGATAAGCAAGTGCACACCTTTAGTGCCTATGCTGATAAACGATTTTCATTTCATTTCATTTCTTACGTGGATAATTTCATCATAAACGTCTTGATAAAAGATCATCCACAACTACTCGAAGCTACTGGTTAGCACTTCACTACAGTTACACCAATAAGAATCAAGTCTTGATTGCTTCCTAGAGTAAAGATTTAGTGGTGATTATAAACCTACTTACTCCCAAAATACCATCACATTGTTTAACTCCGATCTCTGATTGATTTTAGAAGGAAAAAAATGAAGTGTCAATATTGTTTATAGGTATATCTTAGTATGCGTAATAAGACCAGTAGTATGGCTCGGATGGTGAAACTGTCAATGATAGACCTCGCTGGTTCCGAGAGAGCAGCAGCGACCGGTTGTGTGGGGGAGCGATTCAAGGAAGGAGCCAACATCAACAGGAGTCTACTGGCTTTAGGCAATTGCATAAATAAATTGGCTGATGGGAATACGTATATACCGTACAGGTTTGTGTTTTGAGTTAGTTTTTTTTATATAAATTAACCCATTACTTCCCAAGCGTCGATAACATTAGAATTTTTTGATGAAATCTTTAAATTAAGTTCATAATACGTTAAGAAAAAATTCTTTAACACTGAGTCAGCCAGTCCTATAAAGTATGACAATGGGGATATAAATTATATTTTGTTTTCATTTTTATATATTATATATATATTTGGTAGAAGTATAAGAATCAGTTTTATGTACTTTGAAGTTGGTTGCTGTTTATAAAATCGGAACATAATGCTTTTCTTGAGGCAACAAAAATGATCAATTTGAAAAAAATACATTAAAATTATGTAAATATTATTCTCAGTGGAAAAAAATTATTTCATCAGAAAAACAGTATAAAAATGCGAATTTCATCAGAAACAATAAAAAATAAAACTCTTAATAGGTTAAAAATTTTGAATATAGAGTCTTAAAAATAGGACAGTGGGAAGTAATGGGTTAAAATTGTTATTTTATGATATTGTTTTATTTCAGAGATTCAAAGTTGACTCGGCTCTTGAAAGACAGTTTGGGTGGTAATTGCAGAACGATCATGATTGCTAATGTATCTCCTTCCAGCCTCAGGTTAGTCTTCTTTAGTTCTATCTTTTTATTTTTATTTTATTTAGATTTTGACTCCTCCTTGCATGGTGTATTGGAGTTAACTGTAAAACCATGCAAGTGACTGTGCTTAAAGAAATAAATAAATATTTACTGCCCAACTGACTGATGGGTCTTTTTTACAATATTTTTTTATCTTGGAGAGAATTCATGGTTTTTGTGTTAATTATTTCATGTACAAGCTATAATTGACGAGTTTCTTGTGGTTTTCTCGTCATACGCCTTTCCGAAGTCATGGTAGAGTCTAACGATGAGCAAGCGCACGCCTTTAGTGCCTATGCTAATAAATGATTTTCATTTCATTTCAATTCAAATAGCTTTTGTGATAATGTAATTTAAATTTAAATTATTTCTATTAGTTATGAAGACACATATAATACCCTCAAGTACGCATCTCGGGCGAATACAATTCAAATGTCATTAAAGAAAAATATAGTCGACGGCAATCTGCGCGTGTCACAATACTGCAAGATTAATGAGGAATTGTTGAAGAAGGTGAAGGAACTGGAAGCCAAGCTGGCGGAGAGGATTGAAGTTGTACCAGGTGAGGTTTATTTATTTATAAAGCCTACCTACAAAATTACATTAAAACTACATATTATAAAAAGAACTACTATTATATAAACTAAATGAAATTTTAATTATAGGATAAGATGGCATGCTCAAGGTGATAAAGGGATAGATACTACACTTGTAATAAAATTACAAAAATACATAGGACTCTTTTTATTTAAAAATATATATATTTTTTACTGTAGTTTCCAACTGACTATACTTTCAGCTGTATGGAATCATATTGATTCACTTCTATTGAAATAATCTCTGATACTTATTTAATGACTTAAATGCGAGCGAAGCCGTGGGTAAAAGCTAGTAAATAATATAACAAAGCCACATTGTGACCAGTTAAAATTCAAATAGTTTGTAACCTACTTGTTGTAATTTCAGTTTCAGTTGACAATAGCAACTGGCGTCATCGGATAACAGAGTTGGAATCGTCTCACAGTGCTATCGAGCAACAGATGCTGGACCTGATGATCAGTGTACGCGTGTTGTGTCTCAGGAATAGTGTGAGAAAGCATGCATTCAGCACGGTCATGGACTTGGCTCATAGAAGCTCATGCGAGGCTATGGAACAGGTAATATCTCCGTTTATTTTTTTCCAATATACTATTCAATTTTATATAATACTAGCTGTTGCCAGCGACTTCGTTCGCGTACTAATGAAATTAATGATATTTCATATTTCAGTCAACAGAAAATGCCTATCACACATCTGTCGCAAAATCCGTTCTTAGCTATCTACTAACTATAAAACTACTTCCCTGCCAAATTTCATCTTTGTACGTCAAGCTGTTTTCGAGATTTTTGTAGTATAAATATACTATTGCATATTTTAAGTTTCAAATTGACTAGAGTTAGTATGATCTCAGATACTTATTTAATGACTTAAATGCGAGCGAAGCCGCGGGTAAAAGCTAGTGATATTATAAATTTTACATTCAGAAAAAAGTCGTTTATTTAAATAATATCTCCTTGTATTTTTCTTTCAACAGACGTGCACAGAGGACATACCGCGCCGAGAAAGGGCCAACGAACATTATATAAAGCAAATGGAAAATCTGAATAATCAAATAAAACAATTATCATGTAAACATCGAGAGAGCAAACAGAAACTGAGCACTATGCTGGAGAAAGCTTCAGGAACAGACGGCTTGAAGGATTTCATTGAATTAGTTAAAAAACAAGCGCAAATACGTTTTCTGACAGCGAAGAACTGCTTAAAGAATAAGCTGTTAAGTGTCTTATCCAATGAAATGATGGCTGCTACTAATTATTTGAGCAATATGCCTACGTTGCTGAAAAAGCTTTATCTCATTCTTAAAGGCTATGACAAAATGACACCATCGCTGACCAACGAATATTTGGAGGTTGTGAAAATGGTGAAGTCTGGTAAAAGTATCTCGTGGATATTAGATTCTGAGACGAATGATGATACTAACTCGGTGTACAAGCTGGACCTCTCCAATCCGTGCTCGGTGCCCGAGTTTGATCTGTCTGCTCTTCGTAAAGGGGTGGGGGTGCCAGATGTGGATGTCGAGAACGTAGATCCGCGGTTGTCAGTCAAGAAACGTAAGGGATCGCCGCTTGTTAATGACACTATAGTTATAGATGATTCTATGGAGAATGTCTATGCCAATACTACTATGTCAGGTAAGGGTTTGTAATATTTTCTACTAGCTTTTATCCGCGGCTTCAAGTCATTAAATAAGTATCAGAGATTATTTCAATAGAAATGAATCAATATGATTCCAAACAGCTGAAAGTATAGTCAGTTGGAAATTATAGTAAAAAATATATAATTTTTTTAAATAAAAAGAGTCCTATTTTACTTCTAATACTTCCAAAAATATGTGTACAAAGTTTCATGATGATCGATTGAGTAGTTGTTGCGTAAAAACGTAACAAACAAATTCACATTCACATTTATAATATTAGTAGGGATGTAACCAGGGTAAGGGTAGAGGTGGTTATTTTTATAGTTATATAACTGATTACAAAATTACATTTGAAAGGCACTGATATGATTAGTGTGTTGTAATATTCTTTGTTAGTCAGAAACGTCTTAACCCTTCGTCGGGCGCCCTTCAAAAACTCCTTAGATCGGGCGCGGTGTGCTTTTTATAATTAAATCTAAGATCAAAATTTTATTGGAATGTTTAGAAATAAATTTTATACAAAAGTAATGGAGAATTTTTTTTCTCTTCTTTAAATTAGACTAAAAACTAAAAGAGTTCATAGAACCTATAATTGCTGTGCCTGTGAGATCGGCCGCGCCCGACGGAGGGTTAAACTTGTTCTGAATACTTCTATAATATATTTGAAAATAAATTATGTTTGCAATTTAAAATGTATGTAAGATGTTTATGTTATAACAAAAAAGTAGCTCTGAAATAAGAAACGTTCTCCCGTCATATGAAATGGCACTACATAGAAGACTAGATTGCAATATTTTTATTGTTATATTAATTAATTAAACTTTATATATCATATATATTTAGCAAAGAAAATCAAATGCGAAATGACAACGAAGATGGTGAACGTAGAGAATTATAACGCGACGATTGACCCCAAGAATTTGAACTCGACTTTCGTTTTGGCGGGAAAATTGGAAGCCATTAAGAAGGAGCCCGCCAATAGTAAGGTTATTAAAAAAGGACTCTCGGACAGAACTAATTTGTTGCCAAGAAATAATATTGACAAAGGTAAGATGCGCAAGAAATTAACCATAGGGTTGTAATATTGACTATCTTCAAATGGATACAGATTGGACTTTGGACTGGAAGAAGCAAGCATTAGAAAGAGATAACTATATTTTTATTGTGTAGAAGTTAGGCATGTGTGAAAGGGATGCATATATCTCCTTATCGCTTATATACCTACAAAAATTGTATCCATCTGAAAATTGGCGTGTGTATGTTTATGATTCTTTACAATAGTTGACGATATATACGATTTTTTTGTATATAGTAAAACCAGCGCGTCCTGCATTGACTAAAAAATGGCCGACTGTTTCGCGAGGCCCCGGATTCGGCTCTTCATTGTCGAGAGATGGAACGCCACTTAGCAGACAGACTGATGGTATGTTCTACTTGTCAATTCAAATGTACTTAGTTATAGCGTTTAATATTCATTACACAGGCCAACAAAAAAAATGTCTGTAAAAACTTTTTAAACTAATTTCCTCTAATTTTACGTATTTTTGGGTGCTTAAACCGAATTTCGTAATAGTTTTCTTTTATCTCCCACAATTTTTTCATTATATGATATTGATTATATATTTTAAAAAAATAGAGAAAATTTAAAAAATAAAATTAATAATCATTGTTTTTTTTTTATTAAGCTACAACTTTTACTTACAATAATATTAAATTACTGAAACGCGAATATTAGGTACTTATACTTTTGTATTTTCTTTCCCTTTTCTCTGCAAAATTTCTTGCATAGCTTTTTCTCCGATGTGACGCATTCAAATGTTCTCTATGAAATGACCAACAGTAATCACCCATCATGAATTATTTTTTTTCAACGACAGCAACACTGTTTATCATGTTAAAACTAAAAACACTGATTGAAAAACTGGGCCTAAAAGATTAAAAATATTTTTTCATATTTTGAATAATAAAATTATTCTGATCAAATATTAAAATGTGCGAAATTGGTGGGTGTTACGATTTTATTTATTTATTTATTGCTTAGTAAAACAGAAAAAATAATACAAGTAAGTGAGTAAAGAGATGGCGGCCTTATCGCTAAGAAGCGATCTCTTCCAGGCAACCAACTTTTAGATGTGGAGCAATGCAGAAGAGAAATAGCGGGAGTTATAAATAGATACACAAGATAGATAAACATATGAACTACACACAATACATACCATGTTACATAGATATATATTTTATTATTATTATTTTTCGAATCAGCACACTAAATAAAACAGAAATCAGTCGAAATTATTAAAAAAGTTTTTCATTGTTGGCCTGTGTTATTGAAATAATCTCTAATAGTTAAAGTTGCATGCTAACAAAAGCCAATTTTTGTTTTCCAACTAATCAGAAACGGGAAACTCACAGAAATACATTGGTTTTAAAGCTGTTCGGGCCCGGGAACGCGCGCAGAACCATCCGTATAACAGGCCTGTCGTAGCGCGTTCTATTGCAGCCAGACAATGAGGAGATGCCTCCATGAAGAGTGGGGTTTCAGCCTATACGAGTCACTGGTTTGTTTGTGACAGTGAGATTTAATATATTGGAGCTTAAGTTTTTAAGAATATTTTATACCTTTTTTAGTGTTTAAATGTAATTTTTCTAAGGAAATATTGTGTTTTTTTTTTCTTAACTACTTTTCTTTTTAAAATTTTGTATATTCAATTATGTTGTTTTGTTTTGTGTAATTTACTTGAGTATAGATTATTTTTGGTACTGTTTTTTAAGGTTTGGCTCGAGTTTGTTTTAGCAATTATAAACGGTTAAGTAAATTAGTAGATTTGATTTCTTAGTGTTTAAATAGGGTTATTTAGTAAGAGTGGTCTGCCTACGCCATTCCTGAAATCAATCTTTAATTAAAATGTTACTGAAATGTAGGTATGATTTCATTGGTTTTAAAAAATATATACACTTACGATAACTAAGTTACGTGTTTTATTTTTATATTGTAACTAGCTTTTACCCGCGGCTTCCGTTTTATAAGCATGAATAAATTTCTCAACAATTATTATTAACGTATTTCATTGTCATCATTTCGTGTGAATTGAGCGAATGATTTATAATTAACTGCAGGTAGGTGTCGAAAATCGACCTCTGAAATTCAAGATTATTAGCAAGTTAAATCCGAATTAAACTCGAATGATCTTCCGGGAAGTACAATAATTAGTTTTATGTAAAACAGATTTTCAATTACAAATTTTGAATAAATGAAAATATTTGGTTTAAGTATATAATAATTATAAGCACCTATTGAAAGCAAAAATTCTACATTTTTGTGCTAACCATAGATATTTTGTTATATTGAAAATAAAAAATTATTAATTTAAGTAAAACGATTTTAGACGGCTTACTATAAAGCAGCGCTTCCCAAAGTGGGACCCACGCCCCATAGGGGTGCAACTCGAAAATGGACTCGACACGAGTTCAACCCTTTCGCTCGGGCATTTAAATTTCGGTGCCAAATTTAACGAAAAAAGCAAATTCTTTAATAATTGCATTAAATAATTATTATTTACTAGCAGTTGCCCGCGACTACGTCTGCGTAATAATGAAGATATAGAGTACCATGAAGTTTAATGATGTTTCATATTTCAGTCAACAGAAAATGCCTTCCCCTGTTGCAAAATCTACTAACTGCCTCTCCGTCAAATTTCTAGTTTGTAGCAAAAAAATTATACAAACCTGCGAGAGCCCTTACTCCTTAATGTCTCCTTAATAACTCCTTTGCAAAATCCGTTCTTTGCAGACGACAACTAACTATAAAATATCTGTCAAATTTCATCTTTGTATGTCAAGCGGATTTCGAGAGAACTTTCGCTTTTATATTCATTGAATTAGATATGAATTACAATGTGAACTTAAAATAAAACGTAATATTTCTTAAAAAAAAAAACAAACAAACAAACAACACGTTTGACCGCCAAAATTAGGCATAGACATCGAATTGTCTGAACTTAAAATAAAATGAAATATATCTTAAAAAACAATCGAAAAACTGACAGCACATTTACCGCCAAAATTAGGCATAGACATCGAATTGTCTGAACTTAAAATAAAATACCTTTGCCTTAAAATGAAAAAAAAAAAGATATATATCTTTAAAAACAATTGAAAAATTAGGCATAGACATCGAATTGTGTGAACTTAAAATGTAATATTTCTTAAAAAAAAAAAACAATTGAAAATATTCTATAGCCTATGTTCATCAGGGATTTTTTACGATTCTAATGGTAAAAGAATTTTTCAAATCGGTCCAGTAGTTTCGGAGCCTATTCAATACATACATACAAACAAACAAACAAATGTTTCCTCTTTATATAATAGTATAGATAATTTCCCAAAATATCAACTGTGCGTTTGGTTATATAGGGGGTTATAAGAATTTAAGAAAGGCTTAGGTGGGGGATGGCACTAAAAAGGTTGGGAAACACTGCCATAGAGTTTATTTCGATTACAAATTATCGACGCGATAGTATTCTAATATTAATTTTATAAGATTTACACGAATAAGTTTGTATCTCGTTGTATGTATTGAGTAAAATGGTTTTCATTTTGTCTAATAAAGTTTTGTATTTAAAGAACATTTAAAATGTGTGGCGGTCGATTCTACAAGCCAAAAATACTTATTTAAGAAGATTTGCGGTTTTGACGTTTATTCTGTCAGTGTCATCTTTCTTGTTTTTTTCTGTACTTTCCATTGCCACAATGCATTGTGATAATCCGCAATATTATTTCACATAAGTTTCTCTAAAAAGGTTAAAACCGCCATTTATTTTTAAACATCCTAATAATATAAATATTATCATTATATTTTCAATTGCGTTTTAACAAACTTTGGTTATTTATCACGTTTTTCCTCCAGAGCTTACGTGGAAGTTGTGAACAAGTTTATAGCACAGACTGGCGCCTCACAATCGCTGATGTAATTTGCATTCCAACTTCTCACTTGCCTCTGAATCGTTGCCTCTGTCTATCCTAATTTACCACGTTCGAATTCTATTTTATGTAACTACGCATTATTTTACTTATGAATTGTCTGCGTTCGTAGTTAATTGAATTTTCTTCAACTATCTGACTCACAGTTTAACGTTCTTAAACGACAGTAGCTCCATCTAGTGGTGATTCTGAAAACTACTGTATATAAATAAATAATAATTCTTTAAAGGAAATTATTTAAATTTATTTTGCTTAATTCCCGCTACATTAGGTCGGTGAAGTGAAATAACCTATAATGTAATGTTTCCTTTAATATGGATTTCCGCAAAGTAACGCCTGAAACAACTAATTATAATAATTCTTTATATATATATTCCGGAAACGTGATTAAGTATTGATAATTCACAAGTTATGGACAATTGCAAAATGGTGTTCAATTAAGATTATAATAGGTAACACTTGTTGCTAAGGGTTTAGGGGTGTGAATAGTCAATATATTACCCCTTATACCCTCCATCAACCCCTAACTCTGTTAATCTTGCAAATTAACACGTTCGATATTGAATTGAACATGAAACAGTAGTAATCAGTTATTTAAGAGGAAAATATATCTAAAGATTAAGTAGAGAAAAGAGAAGACGTAACCTGTATCTATTTTTACATTCTGTAAGTTTTTCACTCAGAAAGGATATAACGAAACCAATGAGATCATAAACTAAAATATACATATGATATATTTTATTTTTTATTGATAGCCCAGCATATGACCACACTCCGCCTGATGTTAAGCTAGAGTGCGGTCCATGAGTGGAGACAACTGTTACCACAGAAAGATGTGCGCGCGCAACAGTCGCCTCCACTATGCCGGCTTGAGGAGACGAATGTGCTCTGTCCAAATTAACAAGGCACACTCCTCTCGTTATCCAGGCTACTTCCAAGCTGATCCCGAAACGCGACTAGATCACTTCACGGGTGTTCCGCTTGAAAGTGGTGGTACTTCCCCAGAACGGCATACTGGGCTAATGCCATCATCAGTCTGCCTACCACTCTTTATAAGTATATTTAAAAAATAAACAAAAGGATTTGAATATTATATACGTTACTATATTGTATGAATTTATTAGTTTTTGAAATAACGTGTCAATCCCTAAAAGTAGCTGCGATGCTTGTATCTCCGAGTCCTATTAACTGGTAGGATCTGCAAAATCATAATTTTGCAGGACAGCGATTTAAAGTTGTCATTGTGTATAGTTTGTTTGTGGAAAGAATTGTCTATTGAGGAAATGTTGTAAAACAATTATTATAGCCCCACGTTGGGCGCCATTGTAAAACAATTATTTTATTAGATAATAATTATTTATTAAATTAAAAATGAAGAAGAAGCATGTTAATATTGTAAACAGGTTAAAAACAATATAAAACAATTAAACATTGTAACGGAAAACCAACTTAACTCCAACTGACAAGATGTTAGTGTTGCCATTTTAAAATTTGTTGTAGTGTTACAATGTTAATTTTTTCGTGATACATTGTCAAAATGACATAGAAGTGTCAACATTATAAATGGGCTTATTCGTGTTTGTGACTTAAAATAGAATTTTATATTAGTATCCTCTTAACTGTATTATTAACGAAAACAATTAATTTGTCAAGATCGCCTTTTGATTTCAACATAAAAGGATAAATTAATTACAATAATGAAATATTTCAATCTGAATAGAGAAAATAAATTTATTTTATTAACTGAAATTTAATTATTATTCAGCTTTAAGTTTGTCTTTTCTTATTCTTAATGGATGATGTTAAAGTTACGTTTTTTAGAGGCTCGGGTTGAAGTCCCGATCAGAACAAAAAAATTTTATAAATTGCGTTTGCCCCACCCTGGCTCTGACCTGTAAGGTACCTAATCAAACCTAAAAAACTTAATTATCTAGGTACTAACTACAATACTTAATATCCTTAAGAAAGTTCACACTCGACGGTCGATATATATTGTTACAGTAAAATAGTAATCGATTAATAATTATAATCTATGGTCTTATGTGGTAACCTACTCTATGGTTAACCTGTGTGTTCGGTTGTTGTAACGTGTCATATCAGTACAGTCTATTGAATATATGCATCTGAACTTATCCAGTTATTTTATTACAATCACCATATAATATATATATCACAATGTATTCTTAACAAGAAAGATAGGAAAAATGACAGTGACAGAACAAATGTCAAAAACTAAAATCTTCTTAAATAAGTAATTTCAGCTTGTGAAGAAAACTGCAACAATTTAACACCTAAAATAAGTATGGGACTTTTGCTCGGATACTCGACATTGGCAGAATTGTCTTGATAAAACATTTGAGGCCTTTAATAAAAGAAGAAGAAGAAATAGAACAAATACCTGTACTTTTAAATAACATTTAGATTACCTTTGTATGATTCTCGTATCTAAAATGGGGTAAGTATAATCTCACATTATAGCAGAAAATGTTGGTTACATAAAATTTTAATATGAATTCTTATGTTAAAACAGGTAGCATTAAAAGTGCAAGGCTTTTAGCTGAAAGAAGCGTAGTTTCACTAAAGGCAAGTTTACGTTGAATAAACAACAGTATTGTGGTGTGGACGACACCTAATCTATACCAGTCTCAGACTAAATATTCATCCATAGAGTTTGAAATGTTGTAGACTCGACATCTTTTATTGATTCTATTTCTATTTAGCTGGTCGTTAATTCTATATTTTGTAGAGATGTGCCGATTATGACTTTGGCCGACTAGCCGACTAGCCGATTAGTCGGTTGTAAATAAGCCGACTAGTCGGCCGACTAATCGGCCAAGCCGACTACTGATTAGGGGATTCCCGTGACTCTTCAATTACAGCTGATTCGCTAAAATTTCAGTCACTACTGACATGTGGACAAATATAAATAACAAACAAAGTTTTTTGATATTTAATACTAGTTTTTTTATACCTTCAAATATTATCACGCTATTGCAATTTATGACATTAAATATTATGTTGATTTGTTTTTTAATTAAGATACTAATTTTGTTTGATAAATGTCATCAATATATTTTCTTTCCAAGGAAGTAACACATACATTTTATTGAGTTCATTTTAACAAGCCGGATAGTCGGTGCTTTTTACCGACTAGTCGCCGACTAGTCGGAACATCTCTAATTATAATATTAATAAAATGTGGTCAATTATGTCTATAATTAAATTGTCTTTAATATTTATGTTTTATTTAAATTTTAAAATATCCTTTTTTAGTAACACAAACTTAACGCAATCATTTGTTTTTTTTTTTTTGTGATCTATATTCAAAAAAAGACCAGTTGTCTATAGTTCTATACTATTAAGATGTTATAAAAGTGGGGTGAGAAGGTCTACAGTGAGATTCTAGTAAATTATTAAATCTATATTTAGTTCACCGCTGGAGTCACGGGCTGTGCAATTTTAATTAAAGGAACTCCCTCTTCCCGATAGTTCACATGTGCTTCTAATTTCTCTGTTTATACTCCCCCCTGAGGAGTTATCTTTTGTGCCTTTACACACTAAATATATATACCACAAACGTTAGACTACATCACCCGATATACTATTTATGTACACGTATATAGAATTCTATAACATCAGTGAAGTTAGTCGCGGTTCGAGATCAGTGTCAGAATTTTAGTCTGGCTTTCGAACCGAGTTCGCTTCAAGCGATTTGTATGGAAATTTGAGCAGCGCCACCGCGTGCGGATTTCGAACTACAATATTTTAGATACTTTTTGTTAATTTTCGAACGTCTCGATCTTTCGTTCATTCGATAGATTGCTGGTACTCGTTAGTCGTTAGTAAAAATTCATGATCCTGGTTGCTAACGGATCTGTTTTACGTGTGATAGCTCGATTCGAAGGCCTGACTAAATTCGTGATAAGCCCACAGTTTGGAAGTAGCCGGGATAATGACTTCACATTAGGTTTTGGTCTGGACTACTACAAGAAATAAAAATTTAATTGTAATTTTAATATTCCGGACATAGTAATAATAATATAAACCCTAAATATTGAAATTGTAAGTAGACAACTAAAGATAGATTTTTTATAGAATAATCAAAACCAATATGACTACGCAAGTTGATTCACTAGGGAAGGATAGGCTGTGGTTTGTAATTACTTTTATGTAAATGGCCACAGTGAGCTGGCAACCCCAATTACTTTGGTACAACACTATTACACGAAACAATCCCGGAAGACGATTTATGTTTATTTTAATTTGAAATTTTAATGGGAATTATTGAATAGAACATTTTATTAAGCGGATTTCAGTTTAGATATTACACGTGTGATTACAAACTATAATAATAATAATATTAATAATAATAATAATATAAATAATAATAATAATAATATTATTAATAATAATAATAATATTAATAATAATAATAATATAAATAATAATAATAATAATAAATACACAGTGCTCTGGGGGGCTACTCAGGCATATCCGAAGTTTCGTGATACGGCCGTCACTTCTATAGTTTATGCGAATTTTGACATATAAGTCCGTAAAAAGTCCTGACAAATGTCCATAAAATAAGCATTGTGTGGCCTATCAGTCGTGACGTCGCTATCAAATCCGTAATTTCGTGAATGATTACGTAAGTGTTCCTGAGTAGGAAACGTCCGTATTTTCGTCCGAAGTGCGCCTGAGTAGCCCCCCTGATCGCAAACTAGATTGCCCCATGCAATAGGACAAGTGCTAGTAGGACAAGTGGCGTAGCTGCTAAGGGGCTAGACGGGGCAGTGCCCCGAGGCCTCCAAGCCCAGGAAGCCCCTCGGATCTTGACGTACAAACTATAAATTTAACTAGTGAACATTTTCCCCAGATTCGGAATATAAATAAACCAGATTCCAAGAACGCGACTTTAATAATGGTTACTTATTTATAAAATACAGGGGAATTCCCAACAAGTCTCGAACATCTTTGTTTGAAACTTGTATTCTTAGTTTATTACAGGGGTCGGCAGACTTATCAACCAGATGAGCCGAATATTAAGTTTTTAGATTTTCCCATGCCTTCAGAGAGCCGCAACATTTATTATATACTATTGTATTGTAAGAAGAGCCAGATAATCCTATGGCAAGAGCCGCAGTCTGCCGAACCCTGGTTTAGTATATAGTTTAGTTGGGGCCCTAGTTTGTTTTTTGACCCAGGGCCTTTGGTTACCTAGCTACGCCACGGAGTACAGCACAAACATTTTGGTTCGATTGTATTCTATATACAAAGACGTATCTTATTTAATTCTTATATCCGGTGTAATTAAATTCAGTTAACGTCTGTAAGTATAGATAACTGTGTAGTTTATTAAAGAAAATATTATTACACCACAAATAAAATTACTGAAAAAATCAATTCTCGAAAGAAAACTTAATTTAAATCAACGCCAAAATTCGTTGATATTTCCCGCGCAAAATGTCGAAATAATAAAATACAACGAATTAATTCCAAAAACGTATATTATAAATTGAACGAGACGTTAATTTTATGTGAAAAATAAGTAAAAAAGGTTTTTTTTCTGAAAATATTAAACATTTTCACTTGATATTTAATTTTATTTATTATATTATATACTAATGTTAGTGTATAACAGCCATTCTCAAAGTGGTGTTTCGCGAAACCCTAGGGCTAAAATACTGCAAAAAATACCTACCAAAGGGAGATTATAAGGTTACATCTAAATATACCAACTAAATATTACGTAATATTAGATTGCAATATGATTATTCATAAATACATATAAATCAGTTTTTTATAATTTTATTAAGGCCTTTTCCTTCGCCAAAAAAGTTTGAGAACCGCTGGTGTGTAATAACGAGCACTTTTGGTGGTACACTTCAAGTGGAATTCGGATTATTAAAATTATTATGATATGACAGATTTTTAAATATTTTTAGAACATAGCATATTTATATTGTTTAAAAATTAGTTGCAATATTATTTAAATATATATATATATAATATAACATAGCTTTCTTTATTTGGGTATTAGCTTTTACAGACATGAAATGTGAAGGGAATTAATTATAAGCGAAAAACTATCAACTTTTACTTTTTTTACTTTTCAACTTTTACATTAACTTTTTTTTTCTTCTTCTTTCTCCCCTCTTCCTTACATCTATTTGGTTCTTGTTTTTATCTACCCCATTATCACCTTGAGCATGTCGTCCTATCCTATTATTAAAATTCCATTTAGTTTATATAATAGTAGTTCTTTTTATAATATGTAGTTTTAATGTAATTTTGTAGGTAGGCTTTATAAATAAATAAATAAATAAACTTAAATTGCGCACATAAATTAAATTTAAAATACTCTTCCTTTCAACACAGAAAAGGCGAAAACAATTAATGAAATGCAAAAGAAACGGCCACAGTCCTAACTATAGTTTAATTAACCTTAAATTGCTCCAAGTAAAGACAGAAAAGTGTACGTGACCGTTTTCGACGAAATAAAATTCAGCAGAAGATCAAAGAACAAAAACCGTCACCGGATAAGACCAAACTCTTAATGAATCTACACTCGACTATTTTGGGCTTGGAACTAATCTACCCTGAAATTCAGTTACAAGAAAAACAAGCGAATGAATAAATTACTACATCATAATAACATATAAAATATAGATATATAATTAATAGATACATTCATTTGTTTATATTTTTATTTTTTATTGTCGAAGGTCTCATATATATATTTCTCTTTTGTTTTAATAATAATTTTACTGCTTAGTGGTTTATTTTTGTCACTTATCGAAGCCAGTTTGGTAGTAACCAGTTTTATAACTATAAGCGTCAATCTTTTATTAAGTTAACATAACGGAAGCGTCTACTGTGTATATCATGTTAGCATAGACACTAAAGGCGTGCTCTACAATGGCTTCGGAAAGGCATATGACGAGAAGAAGACCACAAGAAACTAGTCATTGTGTTAGCAGTTATTTCTTATGTACTGAGTTTTTACTATGAATAACAAAAAAATAGTATCAATAACCAAGAATGTAATTTAAACGGGTCACAAATAAACGTCGTAGTAATAAAAAACGGAGCTATTTCTTGTGCGGAATCTAACGAACTGCCTCGTTCGGTGCGGGAACTAATTTGCCAAATCACTCGGCGCTTGTACTGATTAATGGAATAGATTTGGTGAGGATACCTCTGACGTAATCAATTAGAAATACAGACAGTTGGGCACCCAACCCGATTTATAGGTGACTATTACTTCACTGACCTTTTATTATTCTACAAATACCTGTCTATTTGGAATATTGAGTCTCTCTTTCCGATTGGAACTTATCCGAATAGTTATTGAAACATAGATATTTATTATTGTTTCAAAATACTAATTAAATATGCGATATTTAAAAAAAAAACTGTAAATAATAATTTTTATAGGTTCCATCGTAATTATAATATATTTTGCTTTCAGCTGAAATTGTTAGCAAAACTTTATAACAACAATACGTAACTTTATAAATAAACTTCGAAGTATGATTCTTATTACCTATTTATACTATTCATAACTTATAAAACTATGAAGAAAGAAACTGACTTTTCACTTAAGTGTGAAATATTTTCTATATCCATAACAGACAACGAATTTGTATTATATAAGGGATGTTTCATGGGTGACATGCTATGCGTGTATGTCTAATTTTCAAATTGTCCAGTGGGGGAAGTATTGCACGAGTTAAGACCTCATATCATAACACAATTCTAGTAAATGCAGGACCACCCAAGGCGCCTGCATAAGCAGAACGAAATGTTATAAATAGGACCTAATTAGAAAATAAAATCATTGTTAAATCAACCATACAAATAAACACACCTCACCTAAATAATAAAGTTAGTTTTTAAAAATTAAAACTCGAGGTTCACTGTTCTAATTCACGCAAAAAATGAAGGCAGTATCGTCCTTATTATAACGTCCTTGTTATAACTTTTTGAAGCCAAAAGAACATAACCTTTTCAATTATACCAATATATTAATCAAGTCAATAGGCAGGCATATACAAACAACTTTGTATATATCAAGAAATAGTTTAAACCAATATTAATGTTTTGCAACATACATATAGTTAATAATAACTATATTTAATTGAAAACTTGGACTATTAACAGTTACAGGATGAGCCGGAGTTAGCCACTAGGTATTTTAAGGTACGATCACTTCACATGAAATGTATTATCGCTTCTATTCATTTAGTCCAGGGGTTCTCAAACTTTTTGGCGAAGGAAAAAGCCTTAATATAATTATAAAAAACTGATTTATATGTATTTATGAATAATCATATTGCAATGTAATATTTAGTTAGAATATTTAGATGTAAGCTTATAATCTCCCTTTGGTAGGTATTTTTTACAGTATTTTAGCCCTAGGGTTCCGCGGAAAACACTTTGAGAATGGCTGATTTAGTCGATTCATCAGTTTGAAAGTAACCGGGTGTCAATTTGGACAAAAGACATTCGTCTACTCAAGCCAGCATAGTGGACATCTGTCTATAGTACCAGTTGTCAGTTGTAATTTAAAAAAAGTTAAGTTTAATGTCTGAAATGCCTTTGGACAATTATTGTAAAAGTAGAAAAACCTATTCGATTAAATTCAAGTAATATGAATAAATATGTGTGAAGTAGCGATTCATTATCTCTGCCAATCTCTGTAGCTTTACGGCGTATTGATGTTATTTAGTAGTGAAGTCTATGTCTTCATACCGATTGCCATAAGCTGTAATAATGATGAAATATATTTATTTTGCATGAAACATCGGTACAGGGATGTAAATTAATAACATAATGCAGTTTCACATGTCCCACAAATTACTTGGCGTGCAAAAAAAAAAATTAATCAATTAATGTCAATTTACAATTATTCTATGTCAATCTTTCTTACATTTATACTATGTCAATAAATTTTTAGATGTTATAATATATTTACAAATTAAGTAGTATAGAATGCAATTCTCTTTGCTACTAACCAGCGTAGTTTCTTATATTATTTTGTAAGCTGATACCTGTGTGGTTGCACCGTGGATCTGATGTAATTTTAGTTCTTGTGAATTATGAGATTTATTTATGAAAATTCAGCTTTTTTGGTTAATTATTTTATGTACAGGCTACGATTGACGAGTTTCTTGTGGCTTTCTTCTCGTCATACGCCTTTCCGAAGCCATTGTAGAGTCTAACGATGAGCAAGTGCACGTCTTTAGTGCCTATGCTAATAAAAGATTTTCATTTTCAATTATTACGAGCATTATTTTATTTCAATTTCGCAGTCTAAAATATCATTGTCTAAAATGTTAGAAATTTAAAAATATAAACTCGTATAATCCCAAAGTAGGACAAAGGAGGACAACGCAAACCTGATTTTTAAAGATTATGTATAATAAATGAAAAAACACGACCCTTGTTCGATTGAAATGATCGGACTATAACGTTAGTTGGAACAGTTTATTAGTCCAAGTTCATTCTAAAGTGGAAATTACATTATATCTTGATTAGATTCCGATAAACTTTAATAGGATCATTTTCAGTACGTTATATATGCGTTAATAGTAATATTTTAATAAGGGTAAGCAGGCCCTTTGATATGAAGTGGGATAGATTTGTAATTGTTTCCATTTAATTATACATTTATTTATATATACTATGCGAAGATATTCTTCTTCTCTTCTCTTCTCTTCTCTTCTCTTCTCTTCTCTTCTCTTACATCATCTGTAGGTTATAAATAAATAAATAAAATAAATGCAAAAAAGAATCATATAGGCGAGCTTAATATCGTCGGCATTATCTACCAGCTAACCTTTGTCGGTGTGAGCGGTGATATTCGGTTCAATGTGAAGAAAACAATAACTATATCTACACAATAGGTACATACATTAAATAATAATATATACCTAAATACATGTATATTTATGAAGAAAAGTTATAAGTGAATTAAATAAATAAAAGAGTGAAAAAATATTTTGTTTTAAGGTAAAATATTTGGTCAGAAGTCTTTAAAAATGCGTGTTTTTTATATATTATAATATTTTAAATTTATTTCTAAAGTTTCAGTTACAGTATATGTAATAGTTGTTTTGTTATTTAATCTTAACTAAATTCACTTGGAAAATCCTTCTTTTTTTCATAAACTGGACGAATTTTTTTTTGTAAATAACACAATCCGAATATTTCGAATATAAGAACAATAAAGACCGGAGAGTTCAAAATTCCACAAAAATACTACAACGGGCTCAATATACCCATTGAAACCCATCTATGAGTTGTCTGGTTTAAAACTACACATCATATCGCTAACTGTTATTCCTACATATATGTAAAGATATATTTAGAGCGTAGCTATGTAAGCCTTTTATATCAATTGTATAATTGTAGATGACTAGCGCATTGTTTAGAAGTCGTTAACAAGCTCGATATATGATTACACTCAAGAAGGACTTTTATATCCCTAACTATGATATTACACACCACTAAGTTAGAAAAGATACCCTAGATTGCTGTTTCAGGAATTTTTAGTAAGGAAGTAATGACCCACACCTATTTTATCTATTGATAAAACAGATTATAGACAATAATTTTTATTTTCTTTCGTTGTGGCTTAATTTTCCATTTTAAGGCAAAGGGATCGAGCATATACAGCCAGGTCTATGGTTATTTATTTAAGCCAAGTCTTCAGTATCACTTTTTATTATTTCAATTCGACGTTTCGATAGTTTTGCAGCCGGTCTTGCTGTGACCATGATAATTGTACATATTCATTGTAGTAATTTATGTAGTATATTAAAAGGAATGATAATGTTAAACTAGACAACCCACAGTATAGGGTCTGTTCCCGACATTGTGTTGGTTTTTGTTGTGTTTTTTCGTCGGACCGAGGCGACATCTGGCGACCGTCCCCGGTTTTAACAATTACCCTCTCTTTCCAATGGACATATATGTGCGATTGTATTATAAATAATAATCATAGCAAGCATTCTTTTAAATATGTTAATTCAGTCTCTGATTTGAACAATTTCTCTTTAATGTTCTAGTGGAGTTTTCTTACACATATTTTGATTCCCGAATCCGATTTAGCTAATTTTTTTTATTGATAGCCCAGCATATGACCACACTCCGCCTGATGTTAAGCTAGAGTGCGGTCCATGAGCATAGACAACTGTTACCACAGACAGATGTCCGCGCGCAACAGTCGACTCCACTATGCCGGCTTGAGGACACGAATGTGCTCTGTCCAAATTAACAGGGCACACTCCTCCCGTTAATTTAACAGACGTTTATTTTAATTACTATAATTCGATTCTACAAGTTAATTTTTAAACTGTATAACGATTCAAAAATGATCGCTTTTACAGGTAATAAATAATATGAAATTAAAAAGTTATTAAAATTATATAGCAGCCATTCTCAAAGTGTGTTCCGCGGAACCCTAGGGCTAAAATACTGCAAACAATACCTACCAAAGGGAGATTATAAGGTTACATCTATATATTCCAACTAAATATTACATTGCAATATGATTATTCATAAATATATATAAATCAGTTTTTTATAATTATATTAAGGCTTTTTCCTTCGCCAAAAAAGTTTGAGAACCGCTGTTATATAGTATTAAATTGTTGTATTTTTTTTATTAACATAATAATAATTGAGATGTAAATATGAAGATTTTATTTTTTATATATGTTAAAAAAGGCGCAAAAAACTACATAATGTAATATATATATATACATACATATATCGCTAGGTACTAATAGGTTTGTTTCTTTGCTGGAATAGCTTCTAAATATAATTCTGTATCACATGAATAGTTTCTGAGACACTCAATACAACAACGAAGAATCTACACAAACAAACTATGCACAATGACAACTTTAAATAGCTATGTTGTAAAATGCGATTTTGTAGAGCCTGCTACGTTCATAGGACCCGGAGGTATGTTGTATGTGTGTTTATTTTGGTTTAAAAAGTTAAATTGTCGTCGCTGCGCCAGAATTACACGTTCAAACGTCATAAATAACACAAACAATACAATATTCGTAGGTAACCGAACGAAATTAAAAAAGAATCACGGAAAACACGAAGCGGAAACAATTTCAAATATTCGCGACTATATATTATGAAAATTTACATTGAAAAAATTCAGACCACAAACGGCGACGGTTACAGAATTCAATAACACTGAAATCATGAAATACATTTCGTATTATGAAAATACATATGTGCATAAACCTACTTTTTACCTTTATTGTATCGATAATGTTACACTGTGTTTTAAACACTTGTTTTAGTAATTACACAGGTCTTATACGGTTTCAGCTGAAAATCGCGTATATTTTATTGTGAAAATGATCATGTTTTGTACTAGGTACATTTATTATTATTATTATTCTTTATTGTTGGACACGACATGTGACCTCCAGTGGCCTGATGTAAAGCTGCACTGGAGGTCCATGAGCGCTGACGACCGGAAACCAAGTATTTCCAATCGTCATCACTATGCCGGCCATATTATATCGTCATAAACAAACTTTTCATCAACTTCTTCTTTTATTAATGGCTTCAGATATCTATTAAAGACAGTTCTGCCAATGTCGAGTATTCAGGCAGCAGCCCAATAAGAAATTATAAAATTATTCACACGTAAATTTTCACGTAAAAAAAGCAGCAAAAACCTATACTTTTCATTATTTTGTATTATTTAAAAGTTGTGTACTTGATTGTTTTTTTACTAAACACGGTCACCATCTTTAACACTAGGTTTACGGACGTTTTCTATATACCTACTTCTACTAAAACGCGTCAATTTGACGCATATCGTAGAGATAGGTATACCACATAGACAAGTTCAGTAATTCAACACTTTTAAAGAAAATAGACTTCAATATATATTTCCCTCGATCAATGAATAAAAGTCATACAAAGAGATAAAATAAAAATTTAAACAGTTTTTGCTAATTCTCTGATAAAAGTCAAAATGCGTCAAATTGACGCGTCCCGTAAACCTAGTGTTAATTTTAGAAAAGAGTTAATTCTTTAACATTTCTTGCGAAACTGCATTAATGCATTTATTTATTATTATATTCATTTTGACATGTCTTACTTTTATAATTAAAATCCTTTATTGCATTTAAAATAATAATACTAATAGAATTCAACACTTAAGAAACAAATTTGGAGCAATTGGCGATCTTATCACTAAAAGTAATATCTTCCATACAACCAATTGTCATAAGAGAAGCAGTGTTAGTATCGGGCAATGCCATTTAGGAAGGCTCTATTTCTTTCTATTCTTCTATATTTAAAAATTATAAATAAAGTATATTTTCCTTTACGTTGACGTTACCTTTATCTTCTAAATATATATAACTCAAAGGTGACTGACTGACTGACTGACATAGTGATCTATCAACGCACAGCCCAAACCACTGGACGGATCGGGCTGAAATTTGGCATGCAGGTAGATGTTATGACATAGGCATCCGCTAAGAAAGGATTTTGATCAATTCTACCCCCAAGGGGATAAAATAGGGGATGAAAGTTTTTATAAATCTTCTTAGATTTTCGACTGATTGAACTGAAATTAAAGATTGGAGCTACTATGATGAAGACGTCTGCTTAAATAGGATGTATTAGTTTGAACCTAATTAATAATAATACTTCTTAACGCGAGCGAAGCCGCTGGCAAAAGCTAGTATTTATATAAAATGGGATAAAAAACAAAGAAATATTATTCTAACCCCTCCAAGTACATAAATATTATAATTTTGTGGTTTATTCGTGTTGGATTTTCGCGGGCTTCGTGCATGACACCGTAAGATCTTTTCACGCGAGCTTTCACTGTATCTCGCACAAAAACAAGTTTGTTTCATTTCTCTGAAAAATATTCCTGAAATTTCGTGTTTTGTTTTTACTTTGATATCTACTTAATATTGAGGTTAGGAAACATCATTGTATGTAGTAATTTTTAAAAATTGATAATCCCAGCCAAGCAAGAAAATATAGTTATCATATTGATACATTTCTATTGAAATGATCTCTGATACTTATTTAATGAGATAAATGCGAGCTAGTATATAATAAATCTGCTATGAAGTAGAAAACTAGTTGCTGTTTAGGGGCATTGTGATCCTATTATATGCCTAGGAGTAAACATAAAACTCATTTCTGTCATTCCTTTCTATAACCAAAATAGTTCATAATCTCTGTGTTATTTTTATTATTATACTAGCTTTTACCCGCGGCTTCGCTCGTATTTAAGTCATTAAATAAGTATCAGGTATCATTTCAGTAGAACTATACTCAATATTTTACTATAGTCAATTGGAAACTATAGTAAAAAATAATATTTTTTTAAATAAAAAGTATCCTATGTTACTTCTAGTATCTCCGAAAAATATGTGCACAAAGTTTCATGATGATCGGTTAAGTAGTTGTTGCGTGAAACCGTAACAAACAAACTCACATTCACATTTATAATATTAGTAGGGATATTATTTATTAACACTAGATTTACCAGCCCAGTCAAAATCACTGGTATTGCAAGATCAAATTACAATTCCTACTGCATGCAACATTTTCTTTAATTCTTCTAATCTTCTTTAATTTATAACAGAAGAATTAGTTCTATGAATTTTATATTATTTTATATATATTTGTAACAAATATATACTTTTTTGGTTTTAGTAGAAATAGGTATATTTAAGCTGGTAAATCTAGTGTTAATCTTTAAGAATGCGTTCATTTTCAATATCTCGCTCTTATTCAATGGCTTATTAAAAGTTGGATCACTTTATATGCGTAGTTAGAAACTTTGTCTTTCCAATATTCCCTCTCGTATTTCTAAAGCTTGTTTTCTAATAAAACGTATTAAAGAGCTTGCAAATAGTTTACCGTGACTTTTAATTCAATATTTTTTTCAAATAAAAACAATTATTAAGAGCAAAATGTACGCTGTATTAATCCCTACTAATATTATAAATGTGAACGTGAGTTTGTTTGTTACGTTTTCACGCAACAACTGCTTGACCGATCATCATGAAACTTTGCACACATATTTTTGGAGGCATTAGAAGTAACATAGAATACTTTTTATTAAAAAAAAATATTTTAACTATAGTTTTCAACTGACTATAATTTCAGCTGTTTGGAATTAAATTGATTCATTTCTATTGAAATGATCTCTGATACTTATGTAATGACTTAAATGCGAGCGAAGCCGCGGGTAAAAGCTAGTTGATAAATAAAGAGTGGTAAGTCGATTATAACATTATTATTATGACATTAAACCAGTATGTTGTTACACTACTTTCAAACGTAACCTAATCGCGTTTCAACTAAATATATGGCGGAGTGTGGTATATAAATATAAATATATATATATATATATATATTTATATGTAGTAGTTTTATATAGTAGTATATTTGTTAAAATTCTAAATAAATAAATAAAAATAAGAATAATTGTAGTCCTTTATAGATCGCTTTTTAGCTTAGTGTGCGATATATATAGGACATTATGTTACAGTAATGCCCCGCTTTACGCGAGGGATACGTTCCGGAAACAATCGCGTTAACTGAAATTCCCGCGACCATAGAGAAGTTGATGACTACATTATGTTTATACGCACTCTTTCGCGTAATTTAATAATCGCGTTATAGTGAAACCATGCATAACGGGGTCGCGTAAAGCGGGGTATTACTTTAGTTAAATAAATAATGTGAATATAAATACGTGTAGTTTATCTCCCTGGCTATGTTACAGGTGTCGTCAACCAGCTCGGTACGTGGCAATTTTAATTAAGCGTAGTTGGAAGGAATTTGTCGGAATTTCCGTTTAGAATCAGGGGTGATCGTTTTCCAATTGACTGAGGAATCCAGGTTCGATTACCGCCCCCGCCCAAACTTCCTGAATTCTTCCGTGAGCCCGCCGCTTCTTCTCGACTCGAGATGAAATCTCGGAGTTTGCTAAAACCGGGATTTCCGTTCCCTTTACAAGTTGAAGTCGACGTTTAGTTACAAATTAATGTGGTCTTAAAATATAAAAAGAATTTGTTATTTTATGTGCATTCACTTTACGTAGGACATTTATTTATTTATTTTGCCTACCTACAAAATTATGTTATAAACCAAATGAAATTTTAATTAATTTTAAAAAAGGACGGCATACTCAAAATAATTGAAATCAGCATTAGTTTAGAAACAAAATAATAATTGTAAAGCACCCAACAAAACACCACTAATAAATACATAATTTAGATTTTATGACAATTACAACTTAACTTTAAAAAACAATATTAATTAATGATAATAGTTGATATGAATAATAATAATAATAATAATAACACGATTAATCTTAGTAATTAATATTAGATTAATGAAATGAAATGAAAATTGTTTATTAGCATAGGCACTAAAGGCGTGCGCTTGCTCATCGTTAGACTCTACCGTGACTTCGGAAAGGCGTATGACGAGAAGAATACCACAAGAAACTCGTCAATCATAGCCTGTACATAAAATAATAATTAAAAAAAAACAGAATTTTAATTCAGAAAAAAAAGTAAATAACAATTCATAAATCAGATTATATATATATGTATGTATATTAAATATATAAAAAATAATTAAAAAAAAAGAAATTTTATATATGATTTAAATTACCTTATATATAATTTCACATAATACCACACACACCTATGACTATTTAGGGTTTTGTATTATGTGGATAAATATAATAATATTATTATTATTATTATTATTATGATTAAATTAACTCACAGTTCTGGTTGATAACACTAGTTTACAAGGTTTTTGTCCTTCAAATGAAACGTTTTTTTTCTTAACAATTGAGGTGTACTGAGTTTCAGAAAAATTATAAAAAAAATCTAACACGTCATTTTGAAATAACCAAAATATGCACCTTTAAGTGATTCCGTTATGGGATATATATTTTTTAGATATTATAAATTCACCACACACATAACAAAAACGATCAGGATGTACTTTACACAACCTTTTTGACATTGTAAAAACAAATATTTATTTAACTAAACACTACACAGCATCAAAATTTTAAAATAAAATCGAAACCAACTTATGGGTAGTTTGAAAATAAGATGTAATAAGAACTTGATTTATAGACGTGATAGAAATAAAACAAATATATGTTTGCGTTTAGTTATTACTACTAAATACAACGATATGGAATACATTGAAAGGGCATGACTTTTATTTTAATTTGTAAACTAGTGTAATTATTCTCTTATGCTATTAGCTATTCGTAGCTATAAGTAAAATACAAGTTTAATTATCTAAAACAGTGTCCCACAAATTAACTTTAAAACTTAAGAGAAAGTTTGTGCCCAATTGTCGCGTTGATAAAGACTTTTACTGAAAATAGTTGAAACTTACAACTTTTTAATGAGCTTTGTCTTGCAAGATTAGTGTCTGTCTTTGGCTGTAGTATTAAATAATTTTTATTATTATTAATGTTAAATTTTATTTAATACAAGCTTTTACCCGCGGCTTCGCTCGCATTTAAGTCATTAAATAAGTATCAGAGATCATTTCAATAGAAATAAATCAATATGATTCTAAACAGCTGAAACTATACTCAGTTCGGAACTATAGTAAAAAATATATTTTTTTAAAATAAAAAGTATCCTATGTTACTTCTAGTACCTCCAAAAATGTGTGTACAAAGTTTCATGATGATCGGTTAAGTAGTTGTTGCGTGAAAACGTAACAAACAAACTCACATTCACATTTATAATATTAGTAGGGATTCATAATTATCAAATTTATACAAAAACACAAAAACATTGGTACGAGCTAGTTAGGCACACAATGAGCTAGCTATAGCGGGTTACAACCACACCTCCTTATAAACGGATGATTTTTTTCATTTAACTTATCTATTAAAATAAAATTAGTTTGTTCCAGTCTTAAAAATGAAATGTTGTTTAAATATATTTCAGTTGCCAGTGAATTTAGTCGAGTATTGTTATGCATATATTATTTATTTATTTATTATTATTACTTAATAATAGAGAAAGAAAAGATAAAAGTAAGTGAGTAAGGAGATGGCAGCCTTATCGCTAAGAAGCGATCTCTTTCAGGCAACCAACTTTGAAAATGTAGAGCAATGCAGAAGAGAAATAGCGGGAGTTATAAATAGATACAAATATATGAACTACACACAATACACACCATGTTACATAGATACATACATAAGCTAATAATGACAATAATAATACCATAATATATAATATAATATACATTAGTGGTTTTTTTATCGCGTGCGGATTGCGGGAGATTTGTGAAACGCATTCTTTATACTGATCTTTGGTGGGTGCATATTTGACTTACCTTATTTTCGGCTTTGTATACTTGAATATGCTTTTGTTATTTTCCAAAAACGAAACCTCTACATAAGGGGCGTAAAGGGACTTTTTGAAAAGCATGTTGTTTTATTTTAGTTAACAACTTTTCCACGCGAAGTTAAGATATTGACTTAGCTCAAACAAGTTGGGCTTTAAGTAGAAACTTTGTTTGGTTCATTACTTAGCGAATGAGATTTTCTCTGCATTGTCTAAACTAGTTAACGTTGAGCTCTGTGGATATCGGATTTTAAATACAAAAGCCTTCTTTGTTTGTGTATGTGTAATATTATACTATTTATTCTGTACTTTAAGCAAAGTAACTGAACATATTAAAGATAATATATCCAATAATACAAACAATTGCTGTAAAACCAAACATAAGATGACTTTTCTAAGCAGATTTCTTCTTAGCCCCTTAACCGTCTAAATATAATATGCCGATTCTTTCTAGTACAGTAATACCCCGCTTTACGCGACTAGGTTATGCGCGGTTTCACTATAACGCGAAATTCAAATTTCGCGTTCAATTGCCCCGCATTACGCGAAAGAGTGCGTATAAACATAATGTAGTCATCAACTTCTCTAAAGTCGCGGGAATTTCAGTTTTTTCCGGAACGTATCCCTCGCGTAAAACGGGGCATTACTGTATACCTACTTAAGTATAAAAATCAAATATCTTTATTTCACATATACTCTATAAGCTCTACGAGATTTCAAAATCACAAGTAACTCGCCAATATAATGTTAGTAGGTACAATTTTTGCTTATGTATTTTTAACTTCCAGATACCAGACTATAATAATTATTATCGCCACTAAAATATTTACCATTGTAAGGAATTGTTATTTAACACTAGAACTACCAACTGGTCAATATGGCCGGGTTCAAAAATTCTTCACAAGACTTTTATGTAAAGCCTTACTCATTATTTTTTGTAAACGATTCTATTTCATCCGGTCATTTTGACCGGTTGATAGTTCTAGTGTTAAAATCCATGCTTTCGCCAGTCTAGATACAGATACAACTAACAGATTTGGCAACGAAATAAATACGACGGGTCCAAAGAGCTGTGGGTCAAAGTGATTAAAACATACAGGATGTTAGTAAAATCACACGACGCTCAATATATTACACAAAAATGTTTATACAGGTTGCAAATATCAAAGGATTTACGAGCTCGTAAAGTTTTAAGACATCTGTTCTGATGTTGAGACGCACGTACACTCAGAGAAAGTGTTTTCAGTATGTATATTGTATAAGGCCATGAAGAATTCTATTTTGAAGCTAATCGAAAAAAAAAACAAAAGAAAATTAACTAATAGGATTCGGTGATATATACCCTTCCCTTTTTCTCTTACCAACTATTATGTACATTTGCTGAAACAAGTGATCCACTAGCAAAACATTTTGTAAACAATTGTAAGGGGTAAACAAAGAGTACGGGGTTCAGTGATAAGTAAATTGTGTTTATCACGAATTAAAAGTAACACAAAACTCTATAGCATTCTAGTGTATTGGCGCCCTAATGGAAACGTATATTGGATGATATTCGACGCAGGTTTTTGGCGCGCAAATTAAATTATATCTGTCCTTGTTACACTCGCATTCCAACTTTTTTGTCTCTGTGAAATTGTAATATTTTTCATTAGGCCACGTTTTTACGGGCGGTTTTCCTTCTTTATTGAATTTATTTCGCGGGCGGACCATTTGATTGCTCTCTACTGTTACCTTTTTAAAATATTATTAATGATTTAATTTTGTGCTTTATGTATGAATTATTTTGTTTATATATTGTTTATTTTGATATTTTAAAGCGAGCTGCAAGGTATATTTATAAACTAGGGTCATTTGCAGCATTAAATTAATACTTTATAGGTAAAAAAAGCTTGGACATAACCGATATCATTTTATGTTTACCTGTAGGTACATAATAGGATGACAATGCCCCTATACAGCAGCTATTCTTCCACGTCATAGTTGATTATTATAACATTAGTATGCAAGTGGACAATGCCAGTATACAGCAGCTAAATCAAATTAGTTGTAATTATTTTATTTATATTTATTTTAACGAGCAAAAGCGCTCTGTTGGAGCCTAATTACTAAAGTGAATAAATAAATAAATAAAACAATGATTCTATGCGGCATATACATTTATTGCCACTGTTATTAACCATGATAAAGGAAAAACGCACAACAAGCATACAAAATCAAATACCTATACGTGAAGATTATACGAGTATACAGGCCTTGCATTTATCCATTTATTTATTAAGCCTACCTACAAAATTACATTATGATATAAAGAATCACTACTATTAGGTATAAACCAAACAAAATTTTATAGGACAAGAAGACAGTGTTAGTTTTAAACATTAATGAAATGAAATGAAAATAGTTTATTAGCATAGACACTAAAGGTGTGCACTTGCTCATCGTTAGACTCTACCGTGACTTTGGAAAGGCGTATGACGAGAAGAAGACCAATCATAGATAAATATCATAGATGAAAATAATAATTGTAAAGCGCCCAACTAAATAGATACATATAGTATAGTTATATAAAGTTTATGATAATTAAAAAAAAATTCTATTAATATTCCTTGACCACCTATAGGCTGAATTAGGTTGTAAATATATAGGACAAGTAATAAAAGTAACAAGTCCGATCAATTACGAATAAAAGGAAAAGCTATGGCCGCGTATCTTTTCCAGCCTTTTCCCCGAGGTGTCGTTTTCGGTGACAAATTTTTTTGAATTCTTCAGATTGAGCGACAAACTTTTTTGGGGTTGTAAAAGTACCTTTTCATGTATTTTATGTTTGCAGTTTTATCATTGCGATAAAATATCTGTAAGTAATGAAATTTAAAAAAAAGAACATCTAATAATATATATACATTTAGTTAATTAAATTCAATAACACGTCTACATTTCTTTTGTCATTTTACTTTAATATTTTTTTTAAAAAAGAAAACTCTTGAAGTTTAAAAACATTAAATTTGTTACGAACTTTTGTATTGCTCGCGCGTGTTATATTGTATCGAGGTGTACTTCTGAACTTAGAGACATATAATTGAAACATCTATACTTAATTATACATTTTCAGTTATAAACTTTCAACTGTACTGTACCCAGGGCACTGATCACCCGGTATATCTCTAATATCCACCACATGTTAAAAAACTTACTTAATTAAAACTACATATAACCCAATAACAAATTTTACAAGACTGGTAAATCTGCCTACCTTCACTAATGATGATGGGTCAGATGACTACAGGTCAAATGACTACTTAACATTTAATACGTTTTAAAAATAAAATTAATCAGAGTAGTGTCCAAACATGAACTTAAATCATTCTTCAAGTTAATAAATTTCAGAGTTACTACAGGTCAAATGACTGCTTCCGTCTTTTTAGACTTTTAGAGCGGCAATTTCGTCTCTCTATTCGGAAGTGAACCTGCCCGTCATCGCGGGCGATCAATCAAACTGGAATTTGAAGTTTTGTCCCCAATAGACGTAGTTTCTTATCGGAGGTGTCGTTTTTATATAAAACATAGGAAATTGATTTCTCTTTCTTGTTTCTCTAGATTTTTCCTTTTCCGCTGAAAAAAGTTCGCGACCCCCTTTTACGGAGAAAAATTAGCTGTGTTTTGTGTTTTTGTATTCGTGTTGTAATTTTTAGAATATATCGTATAAAATGTTTTTTTTTAATGAATATAATATTGGTTGTCAATAAAGAATTACCGTATATGTGATAATACCGCCAACTGTTCTGACGGACGTTTATTTAAGTTAAATTTTAGGTATCCGTATTTAATTATAATGTATAACCTTTTGATGTATAAGTTTTCTTCAAATTTATGTCAATCACAACTGTTAGGTTATCAAACTTAGCTTAATTTCTTTTCAATGTAATTGTTACTTCTATGTGTGGGTTGTTAACTGTTTGTTTGTGTGTGTTTAAATAAATAAATATAGTAGGTATAGTATATGTCTAAAAGAGTGTTAGACAGATTGATATTGATCTACTTTGTTATCTCGATTCACATTGAAATTATGGTGGAAAATACTGACGGACAGTATCTAGGAATGGAAAATAAAGCTACTTACGATTGGCTCAGTTTTCCCTCTTTTCCACTGTCGTCTCCGGAGCTAATTAAGGTGCTGGTCTATGATGAGTTATTTTTCAGATTACAAGTATGATGTATAATTTAATGTTGGCGGAGTTCCGAGCGCGTGCGTTCACGTAGTTCTTGTTAGTTACACCAGTATCGCCGAGAGGGCGCTGCCATCGGGCAACAAGGATGTTGTCAGCCAGCAAAATTGATAATAAATAGGGGTAATAAAACTACAGCTTAAAAATGTTGGTGGTGAATACTTGTCTTATTAAGCCGGTATAGTGGAAGCGATTGATGCTGCGACTGCCAAATTAAAATAATATGGTCCAAGGGATATTTGGCGTGTATTAATTCTTTAGGTATTATTGTAAATAATTCCATGAATTTTACGATGTTTTTATAAGAAAATATTTGAAATAAAACTCGTTTCTTATATAGTAAGTAAGTGGAGAGCGGAATAGCTGGAATCAAAAAATGCAAAGGCGATCAATGCAAAGGGAAATCTAAAAGCAGCTTTAGCGCTTTTGCAGCGCTTTAAAAATGCACATAGAAAAGATTTCTTTCATCCGGCCGGATGCTCTTTCGCTTAATTTATTGACTCTGCTAATAAGAGATTTTCGAGTTCTGACTCAAGTTTGTTTATACCTCGTTATTGAATATTTTAACTGACAGAATTCACTTGCTAAGAAACTGTTTTATATAATGTATTTCAAAGCTTCAGAAACATTGCAGCCATTCTATTTGCACGCACTATCACTTGATATATATCGTTGACATATATATTCTATAGTATATATACATATAGTTATGGAAATAAAAGCCTTTCTTACGTGTAATCATTTATCGAACTCATTAACGACTGCCATACAATGCGATCGTCACTAAGATCGTACAATGTATATAAAACACTTACACAACTACCTTCTAATCAAAACTTACATACATAAAAGAATGGTCACTACAGCGGTAAGCACCGATCTAAACGAATAATCGTAGCTAATAAAACACAAATAATATTGAATTAGTATCACTTCTTTAACAATAATCGCGATACATACTTACCTATTTTTGAAACTTATAAAACATATTATATACTAGCTGTTGCCAGCGACTTCGTTCGCGTAGTAATGATGATGTAAAGTACTATGAAGTTTAATGATGTTTTACATTTCAGTTAACAACAAATGCCTATCACACCCCTGTCGCAAAATCCTTTCTTAGAGGATGTCTACTAACTACCACTCTGCCAAATTTTTTCTTGTAATTTATATAGCCTATATTGATCAGTGATAATGTAGCATTCAAACGGTGAAAGAATTTTTGAAATCGGTCAAGTAGTTTTTGAGCCAATTCGTTGCAAACATACACACATACAAAAATACAAATCTTTTTCCGCTTTATAATATTAGTATAGATGTGTTTATATATGTTTAAATATATTTTATAGATATCGTATAACATTCAAGCCTCACTAGATATTGCCTATGTTATAAAATAAAAGGGAAAATGTTGAAGCGATGCTTTTCCACGTTGGTTTTGCCATAAACATAACCTTACATATAAAAAACAACTTTGTTGAAATAACGTAACTTCAACCGGCTCATAAAATAATGAAGGTTTTAAATAATATGGTTTTATTAGTTAAGTCGTTTGAGTTTAAATATAAAATATTTTAAGCGGGTTGCAGCCATAGTGGGTAGTGGTTATAACAAGTGATCTATAGAGAATTAAAATGCACAGAGAGAAGGATTGAGATAGAAGTAGAAATAAAGAGAGATAGTAACAGAAAGATTTTTGCTTTTTTTATTCAGAAAAATAGATTGATTTTGATAAACTACGATAATACTAATGATTTTTTATTGAAAAGTTGTAATATTATCAATGAACAAAGCCTTAATAAAATAATATTAATAATAATAAAAGTATTTTATCATCAATGACAATTAAAAACAAATTATTACAGTAAAACAAATAGTGACAAACTTTTCGTAGAAAAGATATAAAAAAAACCTTTTTTGTAAAATATGACGGACCTAGGTTATTGACTCCCGTGGGAAGAATATTATTAATCATACAATGATTTTGATAAACTACGTATTGACAAGTCAGTATGTAATATAATGAGTGACCTTAATTAAGTGACGTAAAACAAATAGGAAAACACGTAAAAATAAATAAACCTCGACTTGTAAGGGCATCTTAGATTATCATGAAAAAAGCCTTAATATAAATCTAAACAAATATGTATCCTTTTAAGCAAATTGCTCACAAAAGTTGATCTCTTTTGATCCAAACTTTTCGGGAAATAGCAAAGGATATATAAAAAAATACCTTCACTCAAGGTCTAAAATAAATATGACGGACCTGGGTGCTCCCGTGGGAAGTATGGGAGGAGAATAACGAGGGCCTGAAAATATAGGAAATACTAGGCAAATATTTTGTTTAGGTTTCTCTTCTCAAAATCTAAAATTCCCGAAATACTACTATACTATACTTAGTTAAGAAGATTTGAGGTTTTGACGTTTAGTCTGTCAGTGTCATCTTTCTTGTTTTCTTCTGATCTTTTGATTGCCACAATGCATCGTGATAATTATATTTTTAATCCATTTTAATCTACAATATTATTTCACATAAGTACTTGTGGTGGTCGATTCTACAAGCCGAAAATACTTATTTAAGAAGATTTGAGGTTTTGATGTTTAGTCTGTCAGTGTCATCTTTCTTGTTTTCTTCTGATTTTTTGATTACCACAATGCATTGTGATAGTTATATTTTTAATTCATTTTAATCTACAATATTATTTCACTTAAGTCTCTCTAAAGCAGCCATTCTCAAAGTGGTGTTCCGCGGAACCCTAGGGCTAAAATACTGCAAAAATATTCCAACTAAATATTACGTAATATTATATTGCAATATATACATATATATGCAATAAATACATATAAATCAGTTTTTTATAATTATATTAAGTCTTTTTCCTTCGCCAAAAAAGTTTGAGAACCGCTGCTCCAAAGAATCACAGCAGACATCATCAAAGTGTCCATTATAAAATATATTATTGTTCGCACCCACAAAACTTTGATTATGAAATAATGAAAACTTAGAATATTTCATTTTTAAAAAATCAGTAAAAATGAACAAAATGACTCGGGTCAAAACTGCAAGATTAATGATAGATTCGTATTGTCTATTGTTCTCAAAAAAAAAACTTGTTTCCGTTTCATGAAACCTTCAGGAAAATTCGTTGCATTGTTTTTTTCACAATGAAATTTGGAAAGCTTAAAAAGTTTTAATGGGTAAGTTTTTAACTGTAGCAAGTTTTTTATATATACATAGTTGGTATCTTCAAATAAAACCTTAGATCGATAAATTAATACAAAAGTATGGAAAACGAGTAGTGCATAAATCAAAGTATCCAAGACACATGTTGAACACTACTTAAGAAAGAACCCACGTTACATTAAGTGCAAGAAAGATCAGGTATTCTGTTACAATAACGATTTTTCGTTAACTTATAACTTAATGTGACAATATATTTTTAATTAATTTGTTTAGATTAGCTAAATTGTCTGTTTTTTATTATAGTGAATATATAATATATTTTTTTATTTATAAATATATACATATATTAAACTTGTCATCGCAATGGCATCGTCAAAGTAAGATTACATGTCCTTAAGTAACAGTAAAAGGACAAGAGAAACATCCAAACAGTACAGAACAAAAATAAATACAGGCGGTCAGCAATACAGCAAAACGAAACGACGTAAAACGAGACACATTTCTGCGACGTAAAACGAATCTTAACCGTTAAAACAAGGAATGGCATCAAAATTTTGACGACGTAAAACGAAACGCGGTAAAACGCCTGTACCCTATTTAATTTATTCTAAAATAGTATAATTAGCATCAAATTGTAATATCGACATCGTTAACTAACAAAGTCGGTATCTTCTATAGAGAATAGAAGCTCAAGTACAACAGCAGTAGACCTAAGCGAGGTAGTAACCCGCACTTGATTAATTCTAAAGGGTCGCGTTTGTCTTAAGTAATTGTAAGGGACAAACTGATTATGGACGAATATCACAGGTGACATGCGTTAACCTATATTTTAATAGGTCATCTAATATTATTTCTTCTCTTGTTTATACCCGGTCATATGACCGCTTCTATCATACTATGTGTATTGAGTTACATACATACATGCAATAACACTGGTTTATAATGAAAAAATATTATAAATAATTTCTACTCATACTGATTGCTAGTTGACAAGTTATTTATTAGTTTAAGTTTTTACGATACTTCACATTTTTTGAGTTTAATGATGCTACCCTCATTGAGGTTGATATTGTTCTTTACCCCTTTACATAATAATAATTCTTTGAAATGTATAATTTTAATAAAATATTTCACCTGATAGAAAGATTTTTAGCAAAATAAAAAATAGCCCATTATTATTTTTTAACTATTAGTTAAATATTTGTTTTAATAGTACGTGACCACTACTGTCTCTAGAATTCGTTTGATTCGCTATTTACGGGACAGCCTGTATATTTACTTCGTAAAAATATAAAAGTGAATTTTTTTACAAAAGAATACTTTTATAAGTGTGTAATAATAAACAAAATTATTTCTCCGACTACCGTACAATGAAGTCGAGCTTTAAAACCTTAGCTCAGGACAGGTGTTCCAAACTAAACTTATGACAAATGTCGTGTTATTGTTGGAATGAGTTATGAGGAATTAACGACTGCGGCTACAAACTACAAGTTAACATGAACAAATTATCTCGCTGTTGCCGACCGTACCTCTGTTGACTGTACCTGAGTATATGATTAATTAGTTATACACTGATTACATGTTATACCTTTCGTATTATGACGTTGACAAGGATATTAAGATTATAATAGTACTTAATTAAATAAGTAAATTAAAAAAAATTGTGGGCTTATCACGAATTTTAGTCTGGCTTTCGAACCGAGTTCGCTTCAAGCGATTTGTATGGAAAATTGAGCAGCGCCACCGCGTGCGGATTTGGAACTACAATATTTTAGATACTTTTTGTTAATTTTCGAACGTCTCGATCTTTCGTTCATTCGATAGATTGCTGGTGCTCGTTAGTCGTTAGTAAAAATTCATGATCCCGATTGCTAACGGATCCGTTTCACTTGTGACAGCTCGATTCGAAAGCCAGACTAAATTCGTGATAAGCCCACTGATTTTGATTGACTTGCAGCGCCCTCTCACGGAAGAAAATATCAAATGTGTTAATTTTTTTGTTGAGTTGTAACTGTTTTTTTTTGTATAAAATAATGGCTCTCAAAATATTTATTTAAGTGATATTATTTATTTAATTTTTATGTTCAATTGTAGTTTAAAATAAAGGCATAAAATATCGGAATACTATATAAATATGTGCAAACAAGTAAACCTATGCCTGCTAGGACAACCAGCATTAAAAAAATAGGCTATATATTTTCATCGCTAGAAAAACATTTTAAGCACAAAATTCTCAACAAAAAAATGGACACAGGGAAAACGTTACGAGAGCTCTCGACAAATGTTTATTGTTTGTGACATTTTTTTTTCATGTAAAAACTTGTGTATTGGTTAAAAGCGATATATTTTTTTTATGAGAATATAAATATGGTTTACAAGGAAAAATTTATTAAATATCTATATTCTGATTTATAAGACAGCCTAGGAGGTAGTCAGCGTGTAGAAGGTTCTATGTTCAATTATTAGTCGTAAAATGAAAAAAATCGTTTATTAGCATAGGCACTAAAGGCGTGCGCTTGCTCATCGTTAGACTCTATAATGGCTTCGGAAAGGCGTATGACGAGAAGAAGACCACAAGAAACTCGCCAATCGTAGCCTGTACGTAAAATAATTAACAAAAAAAATCTGAATTTTTATTCAGAAAAAAAGTAAATAACAATTCATAAGTTACATAATTCTCAATAATACATAATTCAAAAAAACCATATTATCATATGGATAAACCATATGGATGTTCTTTTTGTTGCTAATACGTCTGCATTTGTTTATTTAATTCTATAAATCTGTAGTTTGGAACTTTATATATTCAATTGAGAAGTACTGCAATGATTCGAAACAGTAAATGACATTAACACTAGATTTACCAGACCAGTCAAAATGACTGGTCTTGTAAGATCAAATTAAAATTCCTACTGCATCTAACATTTTCTTTAATTCTTCTAATCTTCTTTAATCTATAACAGAAGAATTAGTTTTATGAACTTTATATTATTTTATATATATTTGTAACAGATATATACTTTTTTCGGCTTTGGTAGAAATAGGTATATTTAAGCTGGTAAATCTAGTGTTAAATAATTAATTTCAATTATTAAATTTGTTTAATTTTTTATAATTATTTCTTTAAAATTAATTAATTAAAATTGTATAATTATCTTCTTCTTTTATTAATATCTTCAGATATCCATTAAAAACAATTCTACCAATGTCGAGTATTCGATAAACAATCTGATAAATCTACAATGTACGAGTACAATTAATGTGAACGCAATGAAATTGAAAGTAAACCAAAGCCAAAATGCAATAAATGTAATAAATTAAAAAGGGCATTATAATTAAATTTGTCCGTCACGTAATTGACGTCAGTCGCCATAAATAAATAAGACATCTAACAGAACAGGGAGTCCATTGTTATCAAAATATTCAATTTACTGATTTCTGACAGAGTATAGTAGCCGTTCGACCTTTTAGATTCGGGCCGGATGGGACGAATCGATTCGGCTCTTTGTCTAAAAGAAAACGACAACAACATATAATACATTTTAATAACATTTAAAAACATATAATAGGTTTGAGTGCCTTGTGATGGTGTAGTTATTATTATTATTTTTATCTCAATTAAGTGAATTTTTGACGTGACAACGTCTTATAATTCGATTGAGCCGGCTGCACGCACGAAAAAACATGACTCATGCGGCGTTACCTCGCTCTGAGGCGTTCCATGTAAGGCTTGAAGTGATCTTGATCTTGATCAATTTTATTGTGATTTCCAATTACCTCCTTCTCTATATACATACAAATCTATTAAACAAATGAAATTAAAGTTTTCTTTTGAAAAATGCTACCATTCCATCAGTATTTTCTTAAGACGTTGTCACGTTCAACTATCGTCAGTAAACCGACTTTACAGACAACCGATTTTTTGTAATTCTTTTTGAGTAAATAAATGTCTTAAACCTTAACATGTAGCATTGTACAGAAAAAGGTATAGTCTAGTAAACGTATCGAGACATCTGAAAATTTCGCAAGTTTTAATTTTTATTTACTTTTGTCGAAATTAATTTTAAAAAAGAGCACGTAAAAACTTCTCATTACTACAATTCTAAGTATTTATTTAAATTTTAAAATTGAATTAAATCGGATAAATAAAACTGAAGTATTTTCGCTAATTAAATGAAATTGCATTGTGACACTTCTTCTTATTTTATTAACGGCCTCAGATATCTATTAAAGACAATTCTGCCAATGTCGAGTATTCGGGCAGCAGATCAATAAGAAATTTAAAAAATTTAATTCACACGTAAACCCTCATGTAAAAAAGCCTTTCTACATGTTAGGCTACGTTCACACTTGAAAACTAGAAATGTCGGTTGTATTGCGAGCCCTTTACGCCCGGAAAAAATCGTGTCCGATCTCGCTCGCCTATGAGTAAGTATGACGCTGTTTACATTTGTCGGATGTCTGGACCGATAACTCTCTCCCCGCCTCTCCTTGCTCTGCCTACCAATGTGTCACGGCCGCAGATTATGCACACAAGAACGAACGAAGAAGCTTCAATCGGGTCCGACAACCAATCAGAACAGAGTTGCCGACATCCGATTAAAATCCGGATCCGACAGCCGACAAGTGTAAACGTAGCCTAACGGGGTTTATATACTTGCCTATCTGTAGTAATTAAAATATAGAAAATACCCGCATGAGGCCACGCATTGTAATTAGCACGTATCAAGTGCTAAATTGAGATTGACTATAAATAAAACAAATTCGTCCCATTCTCATCAAACTCTGTGGGTGAAACTGAGGAATAACTCTTCTGACAGAATTAATTTAGTAATACCTCGAAGGCTTGTCTGTCCCCAAACCCTATTGTTAGTAGAAATAGCACAAAAGATTAGCAAATCTTCAAAATGGTGTAATCTATCTAATTAAGAACTCTTGATTGGCATCTTATTAATATTTACATTGTTTTAATCGAGATTTAGATTCGTATTCAAGGGGGCTACTCAGGCGCACTTCGGACAAAAATACGGACGTTTCCTACTCAGGTACACTTACGTAATCATTCACGAAATTACGGATTTCACAATTTTCTTATTCCAATATTAGCTATACAGCAGTAGCGAATAGAGGATTTAGCTCGAAGCGAAGACAAAGAAAACCATTTTAAAAAATATATTTTTTAAGCTTATATGAAACTATTATAGGAATCAGTAAAAAGCTTCTCCACCGCTATACAGTAGGCCCCAAAGCCTTATCAACAGCCTCCATAATAGTCACAGCAACATGCGTGATAACACGGCGACGAACTCGGTTCACTTTACGCAGAGCAGCTGTGCAACGTCCCACCATGACTGCAGTACTATCTCTTGACACCCTCTCATGTCTTTTGCCTTTCGTTTTACGATAAACTTGGACTTCTATTGCTAAAGTTAATGCTAAAAAAGAAGTTAACATAGATAAATATAAATTTAATGTATAATATTTGCGTACAGCTAATAAATAGGGCAGTTATGTAGTCTAGTAATTATTTTGTACGCTTATATATTTGTTTATGGTGTGCAAAACAGATCACAGATGAAATGAAAAAAAAAAATACATTAGAATAATAAACAAAATAAAAAAAACTTTAATGTCACGTATGTCACGTTACGTAGCAATGTTAAAATATCGAAACTTACCCGCGAATAAATGACCAACGCCGAGTAGTAGAAATGCACCCCGCAACATACGTAACGTAACAGGTTGCAGTCCTTTCGTAGATTCACTCTATTTAAAAAATAATTCTTTTTAATTCAGTCAAAGTTAACATGTCAGAATCAAGAGTATTTAGAATTATTATTGGTATTATATGTATATTTCAGCCGCTTAATATCTCCTACCTGTGGTGCTGGCGAATCACTTCCACCAACATCGACAGGTCCTCTATCACTCTCAGTGACAGGCTCAGATCTTCTAGAATGTTCTGGAAGGTTTCTATATTCATCGGTTGTCATTTTACTCAGTATACCAGCTTCGAACAGTGTCATCACTCTGTAATATATAAAACTAGTTTTCATTCAATAAGTCATTAAATAAGTATCAGAGATCATTTCAATAGAAATGAATCAATGTGATTCCAAACAGCTGAAACTACAGTCAGTTCGAAACTATAGTAAAAACATTTTTTTAAATAAAAAGTATGCTATGTCACTTCTAGTACCTCCAAAAATATGTGTACAAAGTTTCATGATGATCGGTTAAGTAGTTGTTGCGTGAAAACGTAACAAACAAACTCACATTCATATTTATAATATAGGGATTACTTCAATACCTAACTAATGCGCATACGCGTTGCCATGGTACTTACACATTGTTAAAAATATCTATGTAAGGACATCCAATTTGCAGTGCGATAGCTGAATAACGAGTGTACAGTTTTTCACTTAAATGAAAATTGTGGGAACCTGTAATTTGACATATTTTTTAATTGGTTGCCGGACTCTACAAAATCGTAGTAATTATGATCGTCGTAGATGTTACATCGTAGCAGCTACGACGTTTGTCGTAGTTAACGTCGTAGCTTCGGTCTAATCTCTTCGAAGCATTGTGTATTTTTAATAGTTCATATAGAACGCACTTAAATCCAAAGTATGTAACTTAAATAATGTTTATGAGTGATCAATATTCATTATTGTAATAAAAAAGATATGCCGATGTTGTTTTATATTTTGCTCATCATTCCAAATATGATTGATGTGAATTAATTCAACATTCAAAATGTACGATCAATCAAAATTGCTATTTTTGGTAACGCACTTTGTCGACACTTTAACAAATTATTATGTTTATGTTTTATGAATGAATTTTGTTCATACTTTCTTGTTTAAGATTTTCATGTCTCCCAAATATATAATATTTGTGTAAAAATAATGAAAAGCGAAGTTTGTTTACATATTACAGATGTTAATTTTAAAATAGGCATTTGCTTCGGGTCTGAAAGGTGCATTCTCATCAATTCAGCATAGCGGAGGCTACTACTGCCTGTAGATGTTTTGCTGTAGTTGCCTTCGCTCTTGAACCGTAGTCTAACTTTATTTCAGGCTGAGTGCGGTCACCAGAGTAAAATATTATTATGGTGTTTGTGTGTCAATGTCAACCTTTCACGCAGTTTATATAGAGCTTATCTCTTACCAAATCTTTCAGTGTCATAATAAAGCGTCTCTCTTCCACCGAGTACAGCCACTTTCTTTTTAGTCAACACCATTCTCACACCTACTTCAATGTTAGGTACACGCTGTACTTGTTGGCGTTTCATTAGTTTAGCTAATCGCCCATAAACACCTGTACCGTTCTGTTGAAATTAAATACATATTTAGGTTTTCTTTAATCGAATAAACCAAAATAAACGTTTATTTTTAAGTAGTTTTTTGTTTGTTTTCTTTCACCGTATTAGTATTGTGGCGGTCGATTCCACAAGCCGAATATACTTATTTAAGAAGATTTGAGGTTTTGACGTTTAGTCTGTCAGTGTCATCTTTCTTTTTCTTCTGATCTTTCTATTGCCATAATGCATTGTGATAATTATATTTTTAATCATTTTTATCTATACTATTATATCACATAAGTACCTCCAAAGTATTATTATTATTATTACCGGTGATTCAGCACACACTCTTGTTTCTAGTGAATAAGAAATTTTTGAATTTTATTTTTTTATATTAGAATTTTAAAGCTTGACATTTTACTTTTGGTATGTATTATAATCATAACATTTTGTTGGTGATTATATATTATTGACCACTAAGACTGTAAGGCTTTTGTCGGATTAAAATAGAAAAATAAGCCGCAAAAGGTTACCTGCAAAATAGTCAATGATGAACTATGCCGTTCGACGACAAGATCATAGCCCCTATATCTCATAGCTTCCTCTAAAGCCTCTAATGAACCGATAGCTTTTTCTCGAGCCGGACGTGCTATTAAGCTTGTGAGGTTCGCTGAATACATGTCGCCGATGACGTAAGTAGCGCCAAGGGATACAAGCACTGCTACTAATCTTGCTTTGTGAGTTTTTGATGGTTCTTTGCTTGATGCTATGAATAAATAAATATATGTGTAAATTAATTCTATGTTTTTTTTATAACTACCCTATCAGATAAATATTTCTAAATTATATGTATAGTAATACCCCGCTTTACGCGACCCCCTTATGCGTGGTTTCACTATAACGCGAAATTCGAATTTCGCGCTCAATTATCCCGCATTACGCGAAAAATCTCTATGGTCTTCGACATTAAAGTAAATATGCTTCTATTATACATATTGGATTTTTAAGATTGATAAGTGTTAGCTGTTCAAGTCAAGGTGATAAGCATCGTTCATTGTTTTGTTCAATATTTACCTACTTGATTTTGTGAAGAAAAAAAAGAGTACGAAAAAGCGACAATAAATATTATTTGTGTAATATTTTAACAACAAAACGTAAATTTTTTTTTTTTTGGAAAACACTTTCGTTTCTTTTTATTAGAGACTTCTGCTATCGACAACAATACGAATAAAAGTGTTTTAATTCTTCAGAAAAAAAAAACCAGTTAGTCCAAAATGAGATCGAATTCCACTATTATGTTAAAGTGCGATGTATAAGTCGAAGCGAAGCCGAAGCGACCACACTTATCCTGATGAAGCCACGTGAAGTGACGAAACGCGTCGAGACAGTTATTGAACGTTGGTGGAGGTTATTTTCCTTCATCTACCTAATGTAGCGGGAATTATAAGCAAAATAATTTCCTTTACTACAATTTTATTTTGAATTCAGGTAGGAGATAAATGGAACAAGAACTTAAAACTATTACCAAATATTCATATAACATACCTCCCACCGGAATGGTCTAATTATAGCCAAGGTCTCACTGAGTTTACCAGGAGCATGAGTCAGGAATGCCCCAGAGTCCGCGAGAGTCAGAAATGAGAAATCGACGGCTTGAAGGCGCTCCCACGTAATCGTCACATCACCCAGGAAGAAATCCGCTTTCTAAGAAAGAATGTGGTTGAGAAGAATTATAATCACACGCCAGATGTTAAGCTAGAGTAATGAAAAAACTGCTACTGAAATATAATGTACTAGCTTTTACCCGCGGCTTCGCTCGCATTTAAGTCATTAAATAAGTATAAAAATAAATATAGAAAAATTCCAAACAGCTGAAACTATAGTCAATTGGAAACTATAGTAAAAAATAATTTTATTTCTAATAATCGATTAAGTAGTTGTTGCGTGAAAACGTAACAAACAAAGTCACATTCACATTTATAATATTAGTAGGGATGTAGTTAGGAATAGTGTAACCTGGAATAAATTCAAAACTTACCCGCTTCCATATTAGTCCCAAAGTTCCTCTAAATGTACCATTTCCTGAAATACTAGACCCTTGACTTCTGTCTGGTGGATCGTAATATTTGTATCTACAATTTTAATTTTAAAGCTTGGACATAATCTATGTCATTTTATGTTTACCCTTAGGTAAACAATAGGATGACAATGCCCCTATACAGCAGCTATTCTTCTACGTTATATTAGATTATTATGACATTAGTATGTAAGTGGACAATGCCAGTATACAGCAGCTAAATCAAATTGATAATTGTTAAATTAATAAATTTATTTCATTATTATATGTATTGACGAGTAAAAGCGCTCTATTGGAGCCCATTTACTAAAAGTAAATAAAAAAATAAAAAAATTAAACTTCAAGAAAACTACATTTGAATTTTTTACAGAACAATGCAATGAATAGACTGAACTAAAAATAATATGTTACTTGGAGAACTTATTAAAAATAGTATCAAGTAGGTTCGAGATCAGGCCATAGATGCAGTGAAAAATATGTAAATGTAAAAAGCCGATAAAAGCGAAGCATATAATAGCTATAGATAATATGAAGATTCCTGACCTAAAATGTAGTTTGTTGGCAAGCAAAGCCAATAGCTTGTCATCTCGTCCGCCAGTTACGTTAACGGTCGAGTCGTTCTTGAACTGAACGAAGTGCCAAGGAGGAGCCTGTCATACAACACGATCCAATATTAGGAAATTGAAATCTAGTTTAATTTATATGAAAATATTTTTCAATGTTAATATAGTAGTACATCTAGAAAATTTAAAATCGTTATTGTGCATAGTTTGTTTGTGTAGATTCTTCGTTGTTGTATGTCAGAAACTGTTGAGAAAATTTTAATTTTATTTTCATGTGTCCTGACTATATTAAAAATCCGAGGATATTATTAAAGCTGAATTTAAATAAATTATTATTTATATTATATTTATTGGTGTAATTATTTATTAATAATTAAAATTATTTTTATTATTTTTCTATACTATTAACATCACATCTCCCAAAGGTTAACTGGCAGAAAATGCCTAAAGGCATTAAGTTCGCCTTTTGTGATTTTTGGTTCAATAAAGAATTTATTATTATTATTACTAATGTTATGCTTGGTGTATATCCGTTCTTATATCTAATTATTTGTTTATATATAGGTATATATATTCATACATACATGAAAAACAGGCACATCGAACACACGCCCTTTAAAATCGGTATAAACCTTATCGGGGGGTGGAAGTACAGGTAACTTATATAAACTTCCAGACCACCAATTAACTAAGGAAAGATGATGAAGCAAATCCGGTTCAGCTTGGTTGTAATAAACTCGAAACCTTGAAAGTTTATATCAGAGTTTAATTCTTGCGCAGACCGTGTCCTGACCCTGTTTTGAGTATCGGGACAAAGACAATTCAGGCCTGAATCAACACCTAAAAGTAGGCCCCAGTATGCCGTCCTAGGGCAGTACCACCACTTTCAAGTGGAACATCCGTGAAGTGACCTAGTCGCGTTTCGGGATCAGCTTGGAAGTAACCGGGATAACAAGAGGAGTGTGCCCTGTTAATTTGGACAGTGCACATTCGTCTCCTCTGTCTATGGTCAGACAGTTGTCTATGCTCATGGACCGCACTCTAGCTTAACATCAGGCGGAGTGTGGTCATATGTTGGGCTATCAATAAAAAAAACCTAGGTTTAGTAATTATAAGCTTTTCTATTATTAAATTTATTTCTTTTTTTATTTATAAATACACAATAATATAACGGTAAAAAAGACATTATTCAATCAGCAGATTACCCTTAAAAAGAAAATAGAGAGAGAATTTTCACAGAAATATTTCTCAAGAACATTTTTGCTTCCAAATATTTTTCAGCTAAATGTTTTTTATTGTTTTGTAAAACACAACCGAGTGCCAAGATTCAATCAATGAGTCTAAATTACGTTTTATATTTGAAATGTGCCAGAAACGAATTACCGTTTAGTTTTTTAAGCTTAAAAGAGAAACAGGTTTAATTGAAAAAATGAACTAATTTTCATTTATCGATAATTATTGAAATTCTCTAGCAAATGCCGGTTCATCGACCAATACAGCATGTGGGGATTCTCCGCATACAAAGTTCACTTAGTAACAAACTTTAACAATCCATCAATGCAAATTATTCGAACCCTATGCATTTTACCAATACTCCCCACCGCATAGCGTATACTCAGTGCGAATTTGTTTTTGGAAATGAATATTGAAACACTTACACGCCAGTTCTCGGGCTTGTAATGACAGCAACTCTCATCGCCTCGATCATTGTCTCCTTAAACTTTTGACTGACTGCTCCATATGGCCAAAAGAATACGTATAATATTGTCCGATGTATGAAGTTTAATTCTGTTAACTGAATTACAAAAAAACATCTACATATATATGTCTACATATTACTCTGTCTAACACAGTGATTCTTAACTTTTTAGTCATGAAGGACCTATTGGCAAAATTTCCTTCTTGTCATAGACCATCAACTGTTTCGTGGTAATGTACAATAAATGTAAATATAAATAAAATACACATAAAATTGTTTAAAATTATACATATTAATAATAATAAAATAATGTAAATAGTATATTTAATAATAACAATAGATTTAATAGAAGTGTTATATTATTGTAGAAAAACTTATAAACAAAGTATGGTAAGTACTATAGTCTAATAAAAATGAATGTTTGTCTGTATGTCCTTTATAGAATCGTAAACTATGCATTTGATCATGTGATGATCTTTAGCAAAGTTGTGCAAGAGCCCACGAAGTTTTCTGAATTGGTACGACCAATTTTCGACAGATGGCGCCACTGTTATTCCAATGAATTTCACATATTGCCGTGAACAGAACAGACAATATTGTCGTCAAATGAACAAAATCAATAAAATGACTCAAAATGAATTAAATATTTGTGTAATGTCTTTCCTTCACATTTATTTTAGTTGGTGACGTAACAGCGCGCACGGGGTACAGCTAGTTACATAAATCAATTTAAGGTGACTTCGCGGACCATCAGTTGAGAACCACTGGTCTAGTATTAACACTAGATTGCCCGAAGAAGTCATTTTGACTGCTTTTTGATTTCAATTAGAAAAACAACTATGTATATAATGACAGAATTTTGTGACTTTTTGTACGACATATAAATATGCTGTTATTGATAATAGTAGTAACCTCCCCCTCCTTCATTTCCGGTATATACATATGTGTTTAACCTAGATATAGGTACATATATACTAAAGTTCAGTCTTTCTAGTGTTAATAAGGTTACCTCAATTAATAACGATTCGCACTCAGACGGTTCGCATAATATAAAACTGTTTCTCTCATCAGAACTATCTAGAGCTTCCTTCAAATACTCCATGTACTAAAACACAAGTATAGAACATTCCAGAAAGTCGTCAATTATTATTGTAATATTCTAGTAATTACTTACTAATGATTTACTTTCAGCAGTGCTTATATTTAAATTAACTACTTGTATGTTATTTTTATTTAACGTATGGATTAGTTCGTAAATGTCAGATGATCTGCAAACAAAAGAGTATGGGAAGAATACACTCTATTTGATAAGGGCCATACTCGAAAGTACCAAGCAGATTGGGTCATGTCAAGATTGAAAATTACAAATTTGAGTAACCACAACATATGTATGTATGCAATTTTTTAATTTAAATTAAAATTTTTAATCTATTTACTTCAAGATCTCGCCTGTTTTATTTATTTATTTATTTATTTTTTATCTATTTATGAATAATATTAATATATAGTTTTCGATGGTCCCACACTAGGCATTGCCTGTCACGTGGGACCCATCACTTACAAAACCTTTAATTATAAACATTATTATTAAAAATAATTGTGAATTTATTTGTTTATTTTTGTAATGTTTTTATAAGTTTTACTTGGTTGTGGGGGTAGTGTGTTGTTGTTATTATATATAACTAGTTTTTACACGCGGCTTCGCTTGCATTTAAGTCATTAAATAAGTATCAGATATCATTTCAATAGAACTATACTCAATATTTTACTATAGTCAATTGGAAACTATAGTGAAGATGATATTTTTAAAAAAAGTATCCTATGTTAGTTCTAGTACCTTCAAAAATATGTGTACAAAGTTTCATGATGATCGGTTATGTAGTTGTTGCATGAAAACGTAGCAAACAAACTCACTTTCACATTTATAATATTAGTAGGGAAGAGATTGTCTTTAAAGTTTAAAATGTGGATTTACCTTATATTGGTAGAATTCCCTCTGACAACAGCAATATTCTTCGCCGGTAACCCTTGCACGATATCTTTCAAAGCCAAAGGCAATTCTACAGGAACTCTATTCAAGGTGTCCGACATAACGTCTAAAATATCGAAGAAGCAATACGTATATTTAAAAAGTAAAAATAAAGTTAGTAATTTCATTTTGTATTTTGACAAAGTTTCTTATTGGATGTATCTTGTATGTTCGAGTTCTAACTTGAATGCTGAAATATGACTGGATAACTTATTCCTTCGTGTTGTAGGGTTGGCAAAGAGTAGTACAAGATATAAACATGTAATAGATACATAATTGTATCAAAAAAGTCCTCATAAATTTTTAATTTCTTCTTTTATTGGACGCTTTTGTTTAGTTGCTTTAGTTGAGAACTACTTACTAAATAGAGATAATTACTAAATGTAAAATCCTTTTTTTCTACAACAACAAGCTACAACGGGTACTAATATAGAGCTAACTCTAACCTAACCTTTTCGTTATTCATACAGTTTTGGGGTCCTCAACTAAAGCCAAGCCAGAATGAGAACAGTGGGCCTATCACGAATTTTAGTCTGGCTTTCGAACCGAGTTCGCTTCAAGCGATTTGTATGGAAATTTCAGCAGCGCCACCGCGTGCGGATTTGGAACTACAATATTTTAGATATTTTTTGTTAATTTTCGAACGTCTCGATCTTTCGTTCATTTGATAGATGGCTGGTGCTCGTTAGTCGTTAGTAAAAATTCATGATCCCGATTGCTAACGGATCCGTTTTACTTGTGACAGCTCGATTCGAAAGCCAGACTAAATTCGTGATAAGCCCACAGGGCGGGGTTTTTTTAAATGTTTATTATATTGATTGTTATTATGTATATATGTATGATATGTCGTAAATATGTCATATCTGAATTTATGATAATCTATGGAAACATCGTCCATCGAAGCATGACAGCCTTCGTCAAGTTGAAGTGAATTGGCATTTGACGCGATAAGTGAAGCCTTTTCATTGAAAGGTCCAACATGACCGATAGCCTGCTGAAAGGGTTACCATGTACACCTTTTGGATGTGACATTTAAGGTAACGTGTCTTGTTTTTGATATACAATCATGGCACTTTCTGTCATTATTAACCTAATTGTACGATTCCAAGTCATGAATATTGCTGGCAGAAGTTTATTTATCAATTTAGATAAAGGTAGCTCTTTAAAAAAAAACATTTTCTTTTGTTTTTATTTTAGTACGAAACTGCGTGTTAAAAAATGTTTTATAGATCTCGTGATTACTTATTTAAAAACGAAATTAAACCGCTTATTTTATAATTTACTAGCTTTTACCCGCGGCTTAGCTCGCATTTAAGTCGTTAAATATGTATCAGATATCATTTCAATAGAACTATACTCAATATTTTACTGTAGTCAATTGGAAACTATAGTAAAAAATTATTATTATTTTCAATAAAAAGTATCCTATGTTACTTCTAGTACCTCCAAAAATATGTGTACAAAGTTTCATGATGATCGGTTAAGTAGTTGTTGCGTGAAAACGTAACAAACAAACTCACATTCACATTTATAATATTAGTAGGGATATTAAGTTTAAGATGACTACATGTTAGCTGGATAGTAGTGAGCGATACCGAATGTAGTTTCATAATAAAATTAATAAAAACGTATAAGGATTTTAATTCCACTGATGTTTAAAATTAAACTAAAAACTTGATTCGTTACTTGGTTCTTTCGATTGTTTATTGACATGGAATAAAATCGAATAATTGCCTCGTGGCGTTTATTTTTTCTATTTGTTTTTCTTATAATCATATCTGAAATACGATACATGTATAAAGAAGCCTTTCCCTAGCGACATAGGCAGAGTACGTAACCTAACACTACTCCCAAATGTGGCTTAAAAGATATTTAGTTGCACATGCAAACTAAATCTTTATTTTAGTGTCCCTTAGATCTACATTTGCCTGTCGTGTTAGTGAAGATTGATATACCTAGATATAGGGATATGAATGTTGTGGTATATTGATTTAAAGGTGATTTTGGCATGTAGTTACGCAGTTGCATTAGACAAGTTTCAGCATAGAATATGAATGCTGGCGAGTGACAGTTTGGTTTCGTGCAAGAGCATTAAACGTATGTTCTACAGCGACAATCCTGAAATCTGAAGTGGGCGTTGTAAAACTGAAGATTGTAATGTAGAAATATTGATTTTAGATGAAATATTTTTATAATATCCCTATTACCGCATATATTTTCATTGTACGCTTTCAATTGTAATATTTGTGAAGTGATTTGATTCGTTTGAACGTATTTGGTCCTATTGAGGGGGGTGTGCTGTGATATATCTTGGCAATTGTTTTTAATAAAATAAATGTAGTATATTTCACACAGAATTAAAAAATGAATTACATAGAATGAAACTAAAAAAGAAGCTTGCAACTGGAACTCATTTGACGTTGTTTCGAGTAAATATGATTACTTGTGTGTTAGACTTTTATCAGCGCCATCTTACGGACTTACACTTAGTTACTTGACGAGTTTCTTGTGGTCTTCTTCTCGTTATACGCCTTTCCGAAGTCACGGTAGAGTCTAACGATGAGCAAGTGCATGCCTTTAGTGCCTATGCTAATAAACGATTTTCATTTCATTTTATTAGAACAAGATTTAAGATTACAGAGTGATTTTATTGTAGACTAGCTTCTACCCACGGCTTTGCTCGCATTTAGGTCATTAAATAAGTATCAGAGATCATTTCAAAAATAAATATAGAAAAATTCCAAACAGCTAAAACTATAGTCAATTGGCAGCTATAGTAAAAATAAAATAAAAAGTATCCTTTGTTACTTGTAGTACCTCCAAAAATATTTGTACAGAGTTTCATGATGATCGGTTAAGTAGTTGTTGCGTGAAAACGTAACAAACAAATTGACATTCACATTTATAATATTAGTAGGGATTGTAAAAACAAATTGTAGTTTTTTTCAACTGTTATCCTATGTGAGATACATCGAAACTGTGTTAATGATTAATGCATTAATTTGTATGTATTTTTTCTTTAACAATACACTTCAATAGATAGATTACATGAGAGAATTTAATATTGAGGCGAGGTTATGGTGCGGCTACGACATTAACCGATACTTCGAAAGTATTTCTAATAACTAACAAATTCCATAAATAACTTAGACAATATTAAATCTAGACTAGCCTTCGGAAAAACTAAAGATTCCCCTCTTTACATGAGAAAATATTTTTCTTGATATTTCTGAACAGATAGTATTGACATTTGAATAACTATAATAATATATTTATATATATATATTTTGATTTAATTGTAAATAGTTTTCATGACTTTTAGAAATGTGATAGACTTGTTTTTTTTTGACATAAGATTTTACGTCTGATATAAAATTTTGTAATCTCTTATTGGGTTTTTGCCCAAATACTCGACATTGGCAGAATTGTCTTTAATAGATATCTGAGACCATTAATAAAAAAGAAGAAGAAGTAATAATCCTGGTCATTGTAATGTTAGCGTATGCGTAGGGCCTATAATTACATTATTATAATTCTTAGTGTGATATTAATTCCAAGTCCAATGACTATGTTGATGACAAACTAGTGCAGTGGTTCTCAAACTTTTTTGGCGAAGGAAAAAGCCTTAATATAATTATAAAAAACTGATTTATATATATTTATGAATAATCATATTGCAATGTAATATTACGTAATATTTAGTTGGAATATTTAGATGTAACCTTATAATCTCCCTTTGGTAGGTATGTATTTTTTGCAGTATTTTAGCTCTAGGGTTCCGCGGAACACACTTTGAGAATGGCTGAACTAGTGTAACTGTGATGATTGTGTGTATGTTGGTGTGCTTATATACTTAGGTACTAACTTTATTTATACCATATGTATTTATATTTTAAGATGCTTTTTTAAAGCTGAGCAAGAATTATAATGATTGGTGAGTTTCTTGTGATTTCTTCTCGTCATACACTGACTATTCTGACTATACGCAAGAGCCTAAAGGGGCTAAAAATTTTCGGAAGCATTGCAGCAATCGGTTTAGGATCGAATTTCTTAAATTAGTTCTAAAATACATATTTAATTTATGTTAAATAACAACATCAGTCTTTCTCTTTCTAAAAATGAGACAGAAACTAGAACAACAGCTCAATGAAATAAATCTAGACTAATTGTCAATTTAATAATAATAATAATGTTAATATATAATTAAAGCTCCGGGAAGTCATAATTAATGTAACCAAATTAAGCTGTTAAGAATGAGATATTTTAGGGCATTAACACGGGATTATTTGTTCAAATTGTATTTGGGGAATTTACAGGCGTAAACTAATATAGCAGATATTATATATACATATATACAAGGCTGTATGTATGTATATGAGTGCATAGGTATCTGAAAAAGTGCTTTAAGAATGTCTATATGTTTTATTTATTATTATATTAATTGCCGATTAATGTATGTATGTATGTTTGTAACGAATTGGCTCAAAAACTACTGGTTGAAAAAGTGACTTTAAGTTTGTAAAAAAAAGAACATCAAAGAAGAATTTATGCTAGATTTTCATTTATAATATTATAGAGAAATAAATACCTGTAGATAATATTATTATCTACAAAAGATTTTTCAGCATTAACAAAACGCTTACGAATCGTTTTAAATTTATCTTTTAGTAGCTAAAATGTAGCAGATAAGGTAGTTAACCGGAAGTCGAGACACTGTGGCCGGGTTGGCACCTCCGCTTCACCTCACATCCGGCCTGAGGCCTGAGAACGCTACTTAAATCCCAAGCGTGCCAACAGCTAAATATTTAGGTATAAGGAAAGAAATGTTTTCAGCGGTTATGTGGATTAACTATTTTATGAAATAAATAATCCATTGATAATGTGCTTGTATTTATTTGTGAAAGGCAGTGAACTATGTCATGCCGAAATTCTATCAACACTAGATTTACCAGCTTAAATATACCTATTTCTACCAAAACCAAAAAAGTATATATTTGTTACAAATATATATATATATATATACTAATTCTTCTGTTATAAATTAAAGAAGATTAGAAGAATTAAAGAAAACGTTACACTCAGTAGATATTTTAATTTGATCTTGCAAGACCAGTCATTTTGACTGGTCTGGTAAATCTAGTGTTAAAATAAAAGTAGTGCTGATTTTAAGATGAATAAACATTTAAAAAACTTATTCCTAAATGTCACCTGCTATAAGCACTTTTACCACATACCTTATATTATCTCATACAAAGTAAGCGAGATAGCAACATCATACCTCTCTTTTCAACAACATCTAGTACCCAATGCAATGTAACTTTGGTAATTAATACTTTAGAGAATAAATGTAACTAAATTCCAAAACAGGCTGCGAAGAAAGACAATGGGATTGAATAAGATGACTTATAATAGATTCATGTCTCTTTAATTAGTCTGGGATCACTGTACATGGTCACTTAATTGCGGCGCCAGTTATACCCTGTTGGGATGGGTAAGTCTTGTTTTGACCTTGAAAGTTTGACCCGAGAGTGTACCTTTAAAAGGAGTTGGAGCGGCGGTTTACCAAGAATATCTTTATTTTCTAGCGAGAATCTAATCATTAAAATAGACTTTATTAATGATACTTAATATCACATTTACGGTTTCAAACGTTTAACTTGATCATTTGACATAAATACTTTCATAATATAAATTCTCACATAGAACTTTTTTAGCGAGTTTCGTGTGATTTCTTCTCGTCATATGCCGAAATCTCATAGATTCTGTTTATGCGCAAGAGCATAAAGGGCCTATGCGAAATATTTTTTTTTTCTTTTTTAATTTTATAATATATTATTTATTTATTCTCTTAGTTTTATCTCAACAAATATCCAGTTTTTTCTTTATCTTTTTCTCTAATCTCAGCCTTCATATTCTACCTAATTCTAAAACTGGAATAATTTCTCTTCTACTTACCCAATATAGATAGCTTTTTGTCATCTCAGTTGTATGTAAATCCCTATTAATATTATCAATGTGAGTGTGAGTTTGTTTGTTATGTTTTCATGCAATATCCAATATTTTTGGAGGTACTAGAAGTAACATAGGATACTTTTTATTAAAAATATATATTATTTTTTATTATAATTTCCAATTCTATTATAGTAAAATATTGAGTATAGTTCTATTGAAGTGATATCTGATACTTATTTACCGACTTAAATGCGAGCGAAGCCGCGGGTAATAGCTAGTAATAAATAAGTATCTAAACATTCACGGGTCAAAAATTAAAGGTCAAACGAGTGTACCCATTTAAGTTGTTAAATTAAGCCAAGCCCACACTGGTATACAATTAATAGATACATCTACAGAACATTGTTAATTATTTACAACAAATTTAGAAATTGTTTTGTTATCGTATTAATTAAAATGTACTTTTGGCGGTTAGTTAGTTATTATTTACGTAACAATCATAAAACTATGATGGAACTTTGTGTATCACTGTGGCAATCGTACTACAAACATTATTTAATTTTTTTTTGATCCACATTGTAAGTATTATAATAGAATGCTATAGGGTTTTTTTTAGGTGTTTTTGGGAAGTTTAAGTTCATAATTTTGAATTTTGTAAGATTTTTGTAACTTAGAATTTGATCTGCGACTAAAAAAGATTATACTTTTTTTAAGCGGCTTCAGTATGTTCAGAACATCGCTGAAAACAACTGAAAAACTAGCAATTTATTGTTATAATAATAATATTACAGATTAAAAAAAAAAAATTCTGCAAAGCTTTCGAAACTTTCAAATTCAAATTCAAATTCATTTATTTGTCATAAATATGGTTAGTAACATAGGTCTTAAAGTAGTGTTAGTAGTATCACATATTTTACACATTGTATATGACATGCAAATAATTCAATACAATAAAAAATTACTATGTCAATCTTAAATACTAAATAATGTCAAATCAAAACTTGAGATTATAACAATGAAATCAAAACCGAAACTGAGCTTAAGTCTAAATATAACCTATTTTAATTTGAAAATAATAACAATAATAATATAATTAATTGCTTCTAAATCAATCAATTACGAGTTTGAAGAATATATTTTATCAATTATAGTTAAAAAACATATATAAAAATAAATTATATTGATCCAAGTTCGGATTAAACCGAATAGGATACATTAGTATTACAGTATTACCCCGCTTTACGCGACCCCGTTATGCGCGGTTTCACTATTCAATATCGCGCTCAATTGCCCCGCATTACGCGGAAGAGTGCGTATAAACATAATGTAGTCATCAACTTATCTATGGTCGCGGGAATTTCAGTTAACGCGATTGTTTCCGGAACGTATCCCTCGCGTAAAGCGGGGCATTACTGTATTTAAACCATTTGACCAAAGTCGTTCAAGAATCAGTCACATTTCTATCCCATTACAAAAGTCATCTTAAATAAAATTTCACAGTTCATAATATTGGAAAATTAGTTTCACTGCAATGCAGAGCATTTCTCTGTAAGTGTGGTTATGTCAACTGTTCTTTTATGAAGAAAATATTGGTGTAAAATTAAGCATTGCTTTGACTTTCAACAATACTAACTACTAGTACCTAGTATTAGAGTATCGCTTTGTGATCTGAAAGTGTTTTTTATATAAGTGCGAACACGACTACAGCATTAACATAAACATACTATTATTATTTTGTGTCTTGGATAGACTTTTATTTATAACTAGCTTTCACCCGCGTCTTCGCTCGCATTTAAGTCATTAAATAAGTATCAGAGATCATTTCAATAGAACTATACTCAATATTTTATTACTATAGTCAATTGAAAACTATAATGAAGATGAAAAAATATATTTTTTAATCAAGTGTTCTGTGTTACTTCTAGTACCTCCAAAAATATGTGTACAAAGTTTCATGATGATCGGTTAAGTAGTTGTTGCGTGAAAAAGTAACACACAAACTCACATTCACATTTATAATATTAGTAGGGATTAAAAAAAATAATACAAATTAATATTTATAGGTAATAGTAAAAAAATAATTGTAATGTCAAACGAACTCGCTGACATGAATTTTAAATCGCTTTCCTGTAAAAAAATTTGTAGATACAACGTTAATAGGACTTATGTTAACTCCAAATTTCTATGTTAAAAATAAACACTTGCCTAGGAAACCAAGTTAAGTATGTTATTAATAATGATGACGTCACGCGACCACTTTGAAGGATTTCAATGAGTTTGCATTAATATTCATGAAAAGCCTGAAGTAGGGAGGGAGGAAGTGTTACCGGGATTCCTCAGAACTTAAAGGCTATACAACAAATATTACTAATAGATTTACCACTTTCAAGCGGAACACCCGTGCCCTGTTAATTTGGACAGAGTACATTCGTCTCCTCAAGCCGGCATAGTGGAGTCTGTCAGTGGTAACAGTTGTCTATGCTCATGGACCGCACTCTAGCTTAACATCAGGCGGAGTAGGCATATGCTGGGCTATCAATAAAAAAAAAAGATTTGTCACCTTGTTTTATGAGATGACTAATAAAAGACAAAATGGTTGCGCGCAACAGTCGCCTCTTCTAAGATGAATCTGAATAGAATCTGCTCCATCCAGTTCTTATTAACTCGACTACTTTCTAAGCTAATCCTAAAACACGACATGGTCTACTGTGGGACCGGGTTAAAATAATACCAGTCTAATAATTATTATCTACCTCCTTTTTATACACATGTTATACTATAGATATTGTGTGACCAAAGTACATATAAAAGTTACATTGATACCGGGATAATTCTTAAGAGATTTGAACACCGGTCTTTTGACCGTAAGTCCACACTTTCAACTAATAAGATATATAAATTTATGTAAAATAATACTGCTGATTGAAATGGATAAATATTACAATGTAAAAAGGCACAGAAGAAGTACATAAGAAAAACATCACATATGAAGTGTCAGAATCCTAAAATCTTCATAATTTGTGGAGACAACCGCCACAAGTTCTCTTTTGATTTTAAAAGTGCTTAAGTTAAAAATAAAAGCAACATAAAATAAATAAAAAGTATATAAGCAATTTAAAATAAATAAAAAGTATATAAGCAATATAAAATAAAAATGCAATTAATAAATCTAAAGTTTCAGTAAAGAAGACAATTGAATAAACCTCTCAGATCTGAGAGATGGTTGCTTTAATCACATCAACCTATTCTGAAACGGCTTCGGATATCAACTCTCGTAACAAAATTATGAACAATCTATTCAGTGAGAAATAATTACATGAAAATAGTATTTAATAATTATTTATAGGAAGAACATGATAAATGCGTTTGAATTAGGGTAGAGAAAGATCTGCGCGCGCTTTCAAATTCACTTGAATCGCCTTTTGTAGGCAGTATCTAACGTGATGCCTTCGGAGGCGGATGTGCGTGTATTTTTCGGGAAAAATTGCGATCGTAAAATGATAATTTTTGTATGAATAGTGAAAGTGTTTTAGTGAGAATGTGTTTGTGACATTTTGTTCTTTTTAATCAATAACCAAAGTAAGTTTTTTTTTCTTATTATAAATATGTATTATAATATTATATATATTATTATAATAATAGCGAATGTGTAAAGTGTTTCTGCAAAGGTTTCGAGATTGAGAAAACGCGAATCGAATTATTGTTTTTGTTTATTTATGAAAGCCTTTTGTGTAATGCGAAAGAGGAAAATTGGTTAAAATGGATTTTTTTTGGATTTTTTTTCCGTGTTAACACGCGTTTACGTTACTGAAGGAATTTTATATGAGTAAAATACAAGAAAATTACACTTATCATTTCATTAATATCTTACAAATGTAAGATATATATCTAAAATAATGTTTGAAATCGCCTTTAAAGTATAAAGAAATTATTATTATTATTGTTATTATTAAAATAATACAAGAACAATACAATAATAAATAAAATCTGTGATTATTTTAAGAATTAATTAAAAAGTTATTGGCATGTTGGTTTATCGTAATAATTAATTATATTATATCTAATAAATATATATATATAAATAAATTACCAAGTACATGAAATAAAATAAACATAATTTAACTAATTTAAAAGATAAACGACACCCCAGTCTCACCGCAACCACGATGGCTGCGAAGCTTACGAAACGTCTGAACAAAATAATCAAAATTAAATACAAATAATAACCCACAAAAAGTATTTTAAATTACTTAAATAATGTTCTCGAATAACCTAAGATAACAACACTTAAAGTACTAAAATTTTTAACGCGATGCTTTGAAAGTTGACATGATCGCGATTGGCGTGCTATTTATTTCAAATTGGAAAATATTTATTTCGCATTGGTTCTTTGGGTTTTTACACATAGTTATATCACAAGAAACTCGCCAATCATAGCCTGTACAATATAATGTTAGTATGTACAATTGTTTAGCTTTAATTAAGCATCTTAAAAAATTAATGTGTAATATATAAAGTTAGTAACTAAGTACATGGGCACTTGCCCCACCCTGGCTCTGTCCTGCAAGGTACATAATCAATCATAAAAAAACTTAATTATCTAGGTACTAACTACAATACTTAAAATTTGTAAGAAAGTACACACTCGACAGTAGGCAGTCAACACAAAAAAACATTAACCGGAGTAAGACCCCGAATATAGTTTGCTAGTTACTTATTATTTTAGACTGCTGCCCCACCCTGAGCCCATGGCTGGCTACGCTCATGCCTAAGTATATATAGTAAGTCATGACTGTGATATATAAAGAAAAATATGATGTTTCGGACAATAATAATAATTAAAAAAACCTACCTAATTGTTGACTATTTGATACAAAACTATTATATATAATAATAAAATATTATATATAATGTAATTTAAATTAAAACACAAAAGTTTAATTTTATAATGGTCTTATTTACGCTTGGTTGAGTTGTAAAACGACTTTTGCAATTTAAACTCAATTATTATATGTTTAATTCACGTAAACGCTTTTTTTGTTTATTACATTGTTTAATAATAATTATAATAATAATTGATTCATACTAAAAATTCTCTAAAACCTATTCATTTGAACACGTATTTTTTCCAAAAGCAAATTAAAAAACAAAAAATTCATGAACCACTGATCTTTGAACATGCAGGAAATCTCGAAGATCTTTTGATAGATGACTTTTGTAATGTGCGTAATTTAAATAATATTATAAAGTACATGTTATTGACATATTTCTACTTGTATATATTCTTCTTCTTTTATTAATGGCCTCAGATATCTATTAAAGACAATTCTGCCAATGTCGAGTGTTCGGGCAAAAGCCCAATAAGAAATTACCAAATTATAATTCACACGTAAACCCCTCATGTCAAAAAGCAACTCGAAATTCCTTGTATATATTATGTTTATTTATTATATATTACCCGCTCACATACTAAAAAGATTGGTCACAAAATCAGACTAATAAGAAAAATTAGTGTCAAAATTGAGAGACTTCAAATCCGCGATATACGAGATTAATATATAAAAACCAGCAAGATTAAAGAAATAGGAAACCGCTCCGCATAATAAACAACCGCTAATAGTCGCTGATGAATGATAATATGAATGATAATGTTAGACTCTACAATGGCTTCGAAAAGGCGTATGACGAGAAGAAGTCCACAAGAAACTTGCCAAAGAAAATTCCTCCATTGACAATACTTTTCTATCAAAAACTCTATCTACAAACACACACGGCTATTGTTTATATCTATTTTATAACAGATTTCTTAATATATCGGATTAATTTTAAGTAAATGCGTTTAGCAGTGTTAAACGGGTTACAGCCCCGAGGCATTGCTACAATCCAAGTGTGTGCGGTTCAAATGCGGGGATGTTGTGGAATCATTCTGTCTGCTTCTATTTACTAACCTAACGTATAAATTGAATTTTTTACCTTCAAGATTTAAATTTTAAACCGTAAAAGGAAATCAATAAAATCTTTATTATTGAACAATATTTATGATTATCTAATTAAATATTGGCGTAGGAGTTTATTAGCGAACGTTATTTATTAAATTTGATGGTTTACGATTTATAGATTCGCCCTAATCACGAAGAGATCAAAATTAATTTAAGGTTTTATCTTCAACTCAAAACTTACTCGTTCCTTAGATATATATATTTATATATGTACTAGCTTTTACCCGCGGCTTCGCTCGCATTTAAATCATTAAATAAGTATCAGAGATCATTTCAATAGAACTGTACTCAATATTTTGCTATAGTCAGTTGGAAACTATAGTAGAAATATATTTTTTTTTAAGAAAAAGTATCCTATGTTACTTCTAGTACCTCCAAAAATATGTGTACAAAGTATCATGATGATTGGTTAAGTAGTTGTTGCGTGAAAACGTAACAAACTCACATTCATATTTATAATATTAGTAGGGATAAACATAACTTGTAAATTTTATTTACTTATTTATGGCATGTAAAAACAATTTACAGCTGAAAAAAGAAACCAAGGAACCAAGCAATTTTTTTTTTAATTTAACTCTTTGAATTCAAAGTAATGTAATATTTAATCAAGACAAAGTTTATGTAAAAGCCTAAAAGTAAAATATATTAAAATAGTATTTAAGAAGAACAATTCTCTACTGAAAAGAATAAACAAAAGGTATTCGTTTTATTTACTTAAAGAGACCGTTATTTACAAAACTATCAAATGAAATAAGCAACTTATTATTTACAGTGTAAATATACATATATCGTTTGAAATCACCTCTGTTTTATATTATCTGTACTAATATTATAAAAAGGAAAGATTTGTATTTTTCTATGTGTGTATGTTTGCAACGAATTTTCTCAAAAACTACTGGACCGATTTCAAAAATTCTTCCACCATTTGAATGCTACATTATCACTGATCAATATAGGCTATATAAATAACAGGAAAAAATAAAACTTACTAAAACTATAATAATGTAACTCAAGTTTGCCAAAAATTGCCATAAAATGTCTTTCATCGTATGCGCTGCGAAAACTGTTGATGATAGAACAAAAAAATATTTTACAATATTAAAGAACATATCAATATCTACAAAAAATGTCTCAATAGCATATGTCTAACTATTGTAGTTATGTCACTATAACTACTTTTTAACATTTTATTAACGGATTAATGAGGTTTCCGAACGGGCAGTCATCATTAAACTTCATAGTACTTTATATCTTCATTACTACGCGAACGAAGTCGGGGGCAACAGCTAGTAGTATTTATAATTCAGCATGTTGATGCACCGTCTAATATTAAACCTCATCTATGCCCTTATAAGATATGTGTACATCGTCTACAGGGACGTTTTTTCTAGTTTACCCGGTATTATTGTACAGGCTATGATTGGCGAGTTTCTTGTGATTTCTTCTCGTCATATGCCTTTCCGAAATCTCGTAGATTCTGACTACACGCAAGAGCCTTAAGAGCAAGAGATTTACGATTTGATTTGATCTTTAGGTAACTTTATAATAAAGAAAAGACATCCTCAATTTATGCTTTTTCTTTGACAATTCTAATGTAAAAAATCTAATTATCTTTATCAAAATTAAAAACAATAAACACTACATAGTTTGTGTAGAATCGTCGCGATTTCATTTCGCATCGTTATTCTTTACTGCGAGAAGGAAATGAGCTTCTTCTTTATTGTGTCCCTTAAAGACAATGCGTCCCTGAAATCTCCCTGTTTACTCTCAAAACATTTGCACGCCCGTGTTGACTTTCGGGGAATTATCGATTTTTAAATTTTTTGTCTTGTCTTTTGACAATAATAATAATATTTTTTACATTAATTATTATGGTCATTTAACTCATGATGATTTATGTATTTAGGGCTAAAATACTACAAAAAATACCTACCAAAAGGAGATTATAAGGTTACATCTAAATATTCCAACTAAATATTACATTGCAATATGATTATTCATAAATATATATAAATCAGTTTTTTATAATTATATTAGGGCTTTTTCCTTCGCCAAAAAAGTTTGAGAACCGCTGATCTGTATCTATATATATAAAACTCAAAGGTGACTGACTGACTGACTGACATAGTGATCTATCAACGCACAGCCCAAACCACTGGACGGATCAGGCTGAAATTTGGCATGCAGGTAGATGTTATGACGTAGGCATCCGCTAAGAAAGGATTTTGATCAATTCTACCCCCAAGGGGATAAAATAGGGGATGAAAGTTTGTATAAATCTTATTAGATTTATTTCATTCATTATTACGCAGACGTAGTTGCGGGCAACAGCTAGTTAATATAATAAAGAGGAAACATTTGATTGTTTGTATGTATTAAATAGGCTCCGAAACTACTGAGCCGATTTGAAAAATTCTTTTACCATTACAATCCTACATTATCCCTGATGAACATAGGCTATAGAATATTTTCAAAAATCCGTATGAAAACTTCAATAATGTAACCCAAAGTACGAAAAAAAAATCATTATATTGCGTACACTGCGGAAATTATTGACAATAGAACAAAGTGATGTACTACAGTTTTATAGAGGACATCAATATCTACAATAAAGTCTATGTCACAATAAATACTTTTTAATGTTAAAATTTAAACTCCATAATACCTTATATCTTCATTACTACGCGAACGAAATCGGGAGCAACAGCTAGTAGTAAATAAAAACCTTTGTGTTTTGAGCTTCAAATTGTCAAGTCAAGTCTCAAATAGGTCGACCTGTGTAAGTCAAACCTCTCATTTACACAAAATAAATAATTAAATTGTCTATTGAAATTGGAATCACAATACGGTTAGCCGACGCCTCTCGGATTCGGCGGTGACCACAACACTTATTCTTGTTCTTATTTCAATTTAAAAACAATTCAATTTTATATTACACCTTAGATGAATATCTTACTGATAAAAAAGCTTGAACATAACCGATATCATTTTATGTTTACTCTTAGATATACATACAATAGGATAACAATGCCCCTATACAGCAGTTATTCTTCTACGTCATAGTAGATTTGTTATATATTATTATGACATTAGTATGTAAGTGGAAAATGCCAGTATAAAGCAGCTAAATCAAATTGATAATTATTAAATTAATAAATTTATTTCATTTATATTTGTATTGACGAGTAAAAGCGCTGTATTGGAGCCCATTTACTAAAAGTAAATAAATAAAAAAAAATAAAAAATACGAATTTAAAAATATGTAATACAATCGTAAATTACAAATATCGTATTAATGTAATAAGAATACGTTTTATTACAACTGTAAAGAAAACATTACATAAATCGTGATTGATTAAAATGTTTTTTGTTACAAGAATAACCCCGCTGACATTGGTTAAATGTATGCCAAACCGATACCATGGTCAGAGTCGGACCGCTAATAATACACCACAATTTAAATCAATATAAAACAATTGAAGATAACGAAAATAAACCCATGAATTTTGTATGTTTTATTCTACCACTAGATGCCGCCACTGTCGTTTAAAAATTAAGAACACTGTCAAAGTTTTGTTTCTAAATAAATATATTTTCAGAAAAGTCCTTACCTTACTTTAGTTTGCTCTGTCCAGGCTAACAAGTACTAGATCTGACCATAACGTAATAATAATAATAATGCAGATACAAATTAACTCATAGGAAACAGATTTAGAGCAATTGGCGATCTTATCACTCAAAGTAATTTCTTCCAGATAACCAATAGTCATAGGAGAAGCAGTGTTAGTATCGGGCAATGCAATTTAGATAAATAAAATACATAAATAGCAAACTAAATACGTAATGAACATACACATATATAATTTTAATATATATAAATATTATTCAGAAGGAGAGAGTATATATAGTAACGTATATATATAGGCAACCTCGCAGGTGTAAATTAGGATTAAAAATAATATAAAATAAGCAGTTTTGAAGAACTACTTTACGAAGCATAAAATGGTTCTTCTCAATTGGGTAATAACCGACGATTTAGACGATATCCAGAATTTATTACAGTCATAATTTCAACAAATTCACCACCCATTAATCTGTAAATGAATATGTTACTTGACTATTAAATTTTGGTACTTTCACGAGAAATTTTATCAAAGAATAAATAATGAAAGGATGAATATTTAACGCATAAAATATATTTAACACTATTTGACGTTTTATAAATATTGTAGTCATTTTTTTTACTACAATAATAAAGTAAATGGTAACACTTCCTTTGTATACCAAATTGCCCAATGACTTAACAAATCTGCCCACTCCTTCTCTAAAAAGGATTGTAAAGCAGACGCCAATTAAAAAGGAAACTACAAAATTATTGATTACATGAACGATGGAAATGTGTGGTTAAACTAGTGTTTGAACTTGGTTTACTGTTGGTTTACTAGAAGGATTTTTGATTGAATTTAAAGTTGTATAGGTAGCTATATATTTTTATATAGATTGTTATTTACTTTTTTTTTCTCTGAATTAAAATTCAGTTTTTTTTGTTAATTATTTCATGTACAGGTTATGATTGACGAGTTTCTTGTGGTTTTCTTCTCGTCATACGCCTTTTCGAAGCCATGGTAGAGTGTAACGATGAGCAAGCGCACTCCTTTAGTGTCTATGCTAATAAACGATTTTCATTTCATTTCATTTTTTTACAAACCTCTTGAAAAACTTATAGGATAATGACATTGCCAAGGTTCTGGATTTTGCGGTATTCCCTAGTTCGCATCTATAGAGATTCGTTTACACTCGTTCCGTATAAACCTCATAATCCTTGAAAAAAATTAATCAACATAGTAATTAAGATAAACAGTTAATTAAAATGAGTAAGGAGAATTTATTTTAATAAAATATAAAACGAAATGTAAGTATATTTACATAGAAATCATACAGAAACTTTTCAACACATTTCAACGAAAAGTTTCATGATTTCGTGATATTCTTTCACGTGTGAATTTCTAAAGGTTATGTTCTGAAAGTTTTCTTTCAGGGAAATAACTGAGATGTCCTTCGAAGTAATAATTAGTCGGTGTTTTTGTTTCAGACAATAAGTAATAACTTCATTAATTAATATTAATTGTGTAACAAGCGCTAAGTGTTACAAAACTTCGTCATTTCAGCAAATTAATTAACGGACAGTGGAGGTACCATTCCGAACATAACGACACTGCAGAACGCCTGAGTGTTTTGTTATTTAATGAAAATAAGGAACGGAAGAAGTGAAAACATTTTTATAATGTTCTTTGTGATACAGCGTTCTTTATAACACTACAAATTGTAAAGATTCTAAACGTGGGAAGGACATAGTCTACAACAGGCGAGTTTCTTGTGGTCTTCTTCTCGTCATACGCCTTTCCGAAGCCATTGTAGAGTCTAACGATGAGCAAGTACACGTCTTTAGTGCCTATGCTCATAAACGATTTCCATTTCATTTCATTTTTTATCATTTCAGATTAAATTTATTTGTCAGTCCCTTAGTATCTACAATAGGATAAACAAAATTTTTAATATCTATCTTTTAATTAACATAGAGAGAAAGTCTGGATTATACAATTATATTTCTAATTGGTATTTTCTAATCAGATTAAGCTATTTATATGACATTTTTGAAAGCATGGGTAAGCAGTGTTAGATATTTTTAATGCATGTAAGTCGGTAACCGTAATAATAATATACCCAGTAATATAGGTTTTTTTACCTAGTACAGGGGTCCTTGCTATTATCTGAAAAAAAAAAATTGTACAGAATAAACTTATTATTATTTTTTCTAATAGAGTCATTATTTTAATATCCATACTATAGTTAGTAGTGTAGTATTTATTATTATTATTATTATTTACATTAATTGTATTATATTGGGTGGAAGAAGCAACAATGTATGTAATTGATGTCAGTGTGTTCTTCATATAAACTTAATTGAACATATATGTAGGTATGGGTAAACCCTAGTGTTTTAGTTTAGGTATAAAATTAGATTTATCGTAAATATGAAATTGACATAGGAACGCTTTCACGCGTTTAAACTTACATATCACATATATGTAGGTGTATAAACATGTAATTTTTTTTACTATAGCCTAGGATATGACTGCAGCAACTGTCAATTGTCATTACAGACAACAGTCTTCTCCACTATGCCGGTTTGAGGAGACGAATGTGTTCAGTGGCAGGACAGACTTATAACACGGCTACTTTCTAGCTCAGCCTGAAACGCGAGGTCGCTTCACGGGTGTTCCGCTTGAGAATAAATTTAAAACAATTTTCCTCTAGTAAATTGTCATAAAATGAGCTTCAGATTCTTTAACATTGTGACAGGCCGCTGTTATAAATGTGGGTCAGACGGCAGTTGAAAGGATGAATTAAGAAATAATTAGTCGGAAAGTAAGAACGGAGACTGCGAATTCATTACAGCCTTCAAAGAAATATTATTCAAAATTACTCAAATTATAACATTTTTAATTAGTAGCATAAATTATAATGTATAAAAATAGTGTTATATTAGCGACATGATTTAACCAATGCAAAAGATTTTGGAAAACAGTGTTCATTTTGACCATTGACAATTACGCCGAGACTATATTATAATAAAATAAAATATATTAGCAGCAACTGCACTTAATGTTAAAATATATACTAGCTGTTGTCAGCGACTTCGTTCGCGTCGTAATGATATAAAGTGCTATGAAGTTTAATGATGTTTCATATTTCAACGACGCCTTCCCTCACGTGAGTATCAATGCAAAGGTATGGATAACTTGTGGGCTTATCACGAATTTAGTCTGGCTTTCGAATTGAGCTGTCACAAGTAAAACGGATCCGTTGGCAATCGGGATCGTGAATTTTTACTAACGACTAACGAACACCCGCAATCTATCAAATGAACGAAAGATCGAGACGTTCGAAAATTAACAAAAAGTATCTAAAATATTGTAGTTCCAAATCCGCATGCGGTGGCGCTGCTCAAATTTCCATATAAATCGCTTGAAGCGAACTCGGTTCGAAAGCCAGACTAAAATTCATGATAAGCCCATTGGTCTCATTTTGGTCGGAGTTTCTATTAACTTTTAAAATGTTAAAAAGTAGTTATAGTGACATAACTACAATAGTTAGACATATGCTATTGAGACATTTTTTGTAGATATTGATATGTTCTTTAATATTGTAAAATATATTTTTTTTCTATCATCAACAGTTTTCGCAGCGTATGCGATGAAAGACCATTTTATGGCAATTTTTGGCAAACTTGAGTTACATTATTATAGTTTTAGTAAGGCTCCTTATTTTTTTCCTGAAATTTATATAGCCTATATTGATTAGTGATAATGTAGCATTCAAATGGTGAAAGAATTTTTGAAATTGGTCCAGTAGTTTTGGATAGGATATACCAGATTATTGACCTTTGCTATAAGAACATTTTTGAGTATTATAAAAAAAAACAACAATAACAGTTGCATTTTTTCTTTAAATTAAACACTCAATAGTAACCCTTATTACTTTCATTATAAAGTGTAAATCAAAAAGTGTTTAACAACAATTGTGTTAATCAATTCATGTCTTTTGTTTTCAACTTCAAATAGCAAGGGAAAAGTTCCTGGTGAATAAGTAGTGTCCGATATTAAAATAGTTTACATAATTTTCTGTCATTAAAGATTAAATAACTTTGTTAACATTATTAATCTATAAGTTGTAATGAAATGAAATGAAAATCGTTTATTAGCATAGGCACTGCATTTAGCACACAGGCGTACATTTGCTCATCGTTAGACTCTACAATGGCTTCGGAAAGGCGTATAGCGAAAAGAATACCACAAGAAACTCGTCAATTATCGCCTGTACATAAAATAGCATGTAAATACTATAGTTCGTGTCGATTGCGTTTTTTTATTTAGTTATTTGAATTTACTGCATTATTAATGTGGAAAGATATACAAACTTATATTGATAACAAAAAAAAACGTCAAAAATTGAATTGCAATTGTTTTTATTTGAAAAAAATATATAGAGAAAATTAATTGTGCAATACTATATTTAATTTACCTCTCACCCAACAACATTACTCGAAAATAACTTTCAACAAAGAACGTGAAGTGAATTTTGTAATAAACGAACTTGTGTATACTATTTTTAATTTTAGAACGATTTTAAACTAACCATAAGTATTCACTGAGTAGAGTTCAAAATTCCAAACGTCACTTAGCCTTACGAAATTAAATAGACCAATCATACGCTCGAAAAATTTATATTTATATTCAAAATATTATATTACTATTTAATTTTAATTACTGTCTAATGGTTGCTGTATTTACAGATTTACTATTTAGTAGTAAATAATTTTTACTGCATAAAATGATCAAACTATGCTCAAGTATTATTTTTGAATACGGGCGTCTGATAAAACAAGTCTTCAATTCAAAATTTTGAAACAATTAATAAAATAATAATAAAGGTAAAACAAAACGTTTATTATTTGAGAAAAAACAACAAAAACAAAAGAAAATAGTTTTAAAAAATCGCGAGAAAACAAACTAATAATAAATAAAAAGTAAAGATTTAAAATTGGAATTGAAATTGAAACAAAAGAATGAACGCAAAATGCAAAAATAAATATTTGTGGAATGGAACCTGTGATTGGATTTAATACATTTCATTATTGGACATTGTAGCCTTTGCCTATTTAAAAAAAGAACTGCTCCGTAGGAATGTTGGCAACACTGCTTCCCAGAGGGGAATTGTCATGCTAGCGTGTCTATTCCCAACTACCTGTCGTTATTATCTTATGTGCGTTTAATATTATACATCATCATTCTTTGCAACCGACTTGACCGAAATCTTCATCATTCGTGTCTTCGAACACAACATTAAATTCCACGTATATTAATGAATCTAGAGAAAGTCCAGCATAAACTAACTGAAACAATATCTCCAGACAAAGAGAACAGAGATACAATGAATACAAAGTTGTTCAGTGGCGACCTTAGATTGTTCACTGGCCATTGTTTCCATGTGAGATAGTAGAGACTCGACTTAAGCCGTATTTACATTGCTTTACGTTAAATGTCAAACTTCAATGCACTTTCGTCTATATTCATTCATATATCAAAGCTTAGACATAATCTATGTCATTTTATGTTTACCCTTAGGTATACAATAGGATGACAATGCCCCTATACGGCAGCTATTCTTCTACATTATAGTAGATTTGTTATATATTATTATGACATTAGTATGTAAGTGGACAATGTCAGTATACAGCAGTTAAATCAAATTAATAATTTTTTTTCACTTATATTTGTATTTGTATTGACGAGTAAAAGCGCCCAATTACTAAAAGTAAATAAATTTAAAAAAAAATTATGTACATTACAGCAAATACGTCTTATTCGCTGTCTTTCATTTGAAATGAAAATATTAGCATAGACACTAAAGGCGTGCGCTTGCTCATTGTTAGACTCTACAATGACTTCGGAAAGGCGTATGACGAGAAGACTACAAGAAACTCGTTTTGAATTTGAATCACTTCTCTTCATATGAATCACCTCTCTCATATGAATCACCTTCTTCATACTTATGTTGACACTCACGGTCAGCGGTGTAAGGATTGTATAAAAACAGTTGGTTATTTATTTATTTATAATATTTTGAGATTAGCCGTTTATTTGATAATAGATGCCCTGGTAAGACAATTCAAGTTACTATGACGTGAAGTATTTTCGGAGAAGTTTTGTTGCCAGTGTAAAATGCCTTTATAGGGGAGAAAAGGGAGAAATTTAAACACCATTTTGTTTCTTAATGGAACAGTTTTTAATTCCGTTTTCTGTTGAACAATTCTTTGTGGAGGAACACGAATGGGGGACAAGAGTGCTGTTGTTCGTATCTTTTTTAGGAAATCGTGCTGAAATATTGTCTTTTGTTCTAATTTAAAAATCCGAGTAAATAAGTTATAATGTATTTTATTGGAAAAGTATTCATTTATTTAAAAAAAAGTATATTTATTGTATATTATAAAACAAATTTAAACTAAAATCAATTAATACATTAAAGGAAATTATTTAAAATTATTTTGCTTATAATTCCCGCTACATTAGGTCGATGAAGGAAAATAATAACCTCCACTAACATTCAATAACTTGTTTCGACGCGTTTCGCCACTTCACGTGGCATCATCAGGATACGTGTGGTCGCTTCGGCTTCGCTTCGACGACTGAACTTCGGTAATATGGATTTCCGCAAAGTAATGCCTGAAACAACCAATTATATTTCTTTCTGTTATGGCTTAGTATCATCCCTTCTTTTTGATACCATCTTCATTTCCTCTCAAAATTCAAACATTCGCGGGCCAATTCATTCACCGATATGTGACGCTAGCGCCCTCTACTGACATGACTAATGGAAGTCAGTACGCCCGTGATGATGATGACGCCCGTCTTTCCTATAACTTTTCCTGGTATTTCTCCAAGCTTGTTTTGGCAGGTCTAGGTATCCCCTGGCCTGGATGCTGGCCTGAGTAAATTCATTACAAACGACACAAAGCTGCAGTTCACAATCTATATTTTGTATATAACCCCAAACAACGCAATACATGTTCAATATAATTAGGTATATAAGCTGTCATATAATAGTATGCTAGTGAAGACAAGCGAAACTGATAAACTTGTTTCATGAAATATTACCTTTTTATAACATTTTGCAAAACAAAAGACGCGCTCTTTAAAACACACGCCACAGAGACGAGATTCCTATGAAGCTCGAAGCTTAGTTATGTTTTGAGAAGGCAAGACAAATAACGTGTCACTGAAAGCAATTTGGCCGATGTCTCCTTTCTCCTGCCACGTGACATATCTCACCGATAATATCTACATCTCTTAGAATATTTACGTTTCATACAATCCTGTTTGATTTATTATTTGTACAGTAAATAAAGAGGCGAGTTTGGAAGGTGATTTTTGCTATAACGGAGAGAGTGTGATGACGCATTTGCGCACAAGAAGTGTTTAAATCTCGTGTTTATTGATTGAATTCGGATTTCAAAAACGCATTTTGTGAAACCAATTACATTAGTTGATGGAGCATGCATTTCGTTTGCGGGATATTTGTTAAACACAACGATTTTTGATGTAGACGTTGTATAATAAATGTGAAGGTTTCAGTATAGTGTCATATTTATAAAACAAAATTATATTTATATAATAGGCTCTTATTTCCGCATAGTTAAGATCTACGAAGATTTTGGAAAGGTATATGACGTGAAGAAATCACAAGAAAGAATAATAATAAATCCTTTATTGCTTTAAAAATAACAATACTAATACAATTTAACACATAAGAAACAAATTGGCGATCTTATCACTAAAAGTAATTTAAACAATATAATTAAAAATATGTTTCTTCACAAATACACTTTTAATAATAAAAACTGTTGATTACACTAATAAACATAGTGCAAGGAACAAATGAGTACTCAATTTATTGAATTTACTCAACAAGTTTTCGCCTTTAAAGATAGTCAATAAGTTATGTTACGAACTTCAACAATAAAGAGCTAAAGGCTGGATGAATATCACCTATAACCCCATACACTTAAGACCTGTTTTAGTGGACTCACCGAACTTGATAGTTCATTTTTGTTTACGTGTAACTTCATAATAATAAAAATGACGTTTTATGAAAATTATACACGTACTAGCATTTACCCGCGGCTTCGCTCTGATAAAATAATAAAGTGGCATCTAACTGCAATAATGACACCTAACCTCAAAAATTCAAATAGTTTTATTATATAAAAATTCCAAACAGCTGAAACTATAGTCAATTGGAAACTATAGTAAAAAATATATATTTTTTTTAAATTAAAATTATCCTATGTTACTTCTAGTACCTCCAAAAATATGTGTACAAAATTTCATGATGATCGGTTAAGAAGTTCTTGCGTGAAAACGTAACAAACAAACTCACATTCAATTTATAATGTAGTAGGGATTTATATATATTGAATTTATAATAGTGGCTTAGTTTATAATATCATTTGTGTTTCAAAAACTTTGATATATTCTTATTAAATTACATTTTAACTATAGTCCTTCTGTACTGACGATCACTTCTACGTTGCTAGTCACAATTAAATAGAGGCTACAAGGAGCTATAGTTCTTCATTAAGGAAATTGTCTGTCCCTTTAAATGTGATTCCAAGTGTAATCTACACATTCACATAAACGTTTATTTTGTCCTCTTACAACAGCTAAAATAAGATATAATTCTTCTTGTGTTAGTACAAAAAAAGCTTATGTTTTATCCTCAAGCTAGAATATCCCGTACTATGGGTACCTGGAATCAAAACACACACACACACACACACACACACACACACACTCACATACACTCACACGCACACACACAACACACGCGCGCACACACACGCAAACACGCACGCACGCACAAGAACACATACACACACACACACACACACACACACACACACACACACAACACACACACGCACACACACACACACACTCCGTTATGTATTCCTGAAATATGTTAGAACTGAAATAGTTTGGTTTGCAAATATTATTACTTAGGCGAATCATTCTAGCCAATAATCCTCTTTACGACGTAGGCAGCTGTGGCAGCCTCTCGCCCAACCTTTGCTTACTTAAATACAAGATTATACCTTCTATTCTATTTACAGTTGCTACGAGAACACTATCGATTGTACGCGTTGGTATTAAAATTGGAAGATGATATTGAGATATATCCTATTATATAGTGATTGTAATAAAATAACTGGATAAGTTCAGATGCATATATTCAATAGACTGTACTGATATGACACGTTACAACAACCGAACACACAGGTTAACCATAGAGTAGGTTCCAATACAAGATTATAACTATAGAACTATGTTTAATTGCTACTATAGGCTTTTGTTTTGTATGCACAGAAGTGTACTAGTGAATTTAACAGTGCTAATGTATCTTATGGCCACTGCACCATATGAATGAATTACGATCTAATAGTACCTACTTACAATAAAACTCAGCAGTAAAGTATTATTACTGTATTTATTAATTTAACACCTTGGCCCCAAACTATAATACCCTGTTTTAGAGATATCAGAACGAGGATAGCATAAAACAAATACTTAATATTATAAAAATAAAATATTATGAATAAATATTAGTATCAACCGGAAATCAAATCTGGAACTATAATACTAAGCAAAAAACAGCTGTAAGGGATTATTATTATATTTAAATTTAAAATAATTTAATTAGATTTTATACGTACAATATTAATTTTCGTATTTTTGTTTCAATTTAACGTAAACAGCTTTTTCAGTGTCGACAGAAACTAAATAATTGCTCGCGGCTGTTATACAGAAGTGGTCTACTCTTTGTTCAATTATATTTAAACTCGTTATGGGTTATTTATCTACAATTATTATTTAGTATTAATATTTAAAATATTAAATATAGTATTAATATTTAAAAAATTTACTATTATATATATTTGAATAATAGTATGAGATTTGAAAGACATTCCATCTAATGTTACTAGAACGTTACTAGAAGTTAAACTAGAGTATAACCCATACACACACAATTGTCTGTCTGTCCGAATATCTGTGGGCTTATCACGAATTTAGTCTGGCTTTCGAATCGAGCTATTACCAGTAAAACGGATCCGTTAGCAATCGGGATCATGAATTTTTACAAACGATTAACGAGCACCAGCAATCTATCAAATGAACGAAAGATCGAGACGTTCGAAAATTTACAGAAAAGTATCTAAAATATTGTAGTTCCAAATCCGCACGCGGTGGCGCTGCTCAAATTTCCATACAAATCGCTTGAAGCGAACTCGGTTCGAAAGCCAGACTAAAATTCGTGATAAGCCCACTGAACTTAACCTACACTATGCTGACCTAATAAAATGTCATGCCAATTAAGTTTCTACTAATATTTGTAAATATTATTATAGTCTTAGGTAATTAAATAGCGAACAAACTAACTTTTTAAATTACAGTTTAAACTCTATATAACGACAATTAATGAAATGGAAGTCGCATTTTACGGTGTTATTGAGAGATGTCGTTAAATGGAGAGAAGAAAAATTGATTTATTTTACTATTATTAGTACGTATGTATTTAGTAATTAATTCTTATTAATTTCTGCAATTTAGAGACTATTGTTTATTGCTTAATAATGACGTATTGTGTGTGTTATTTAAAGTGGGTGTATTGCTACATAGAGTGTAGTTTTATTTTAAACCAGTCATCAAGTACCTCCCTCTTTATTTTAGGGAGTTTATCGTTAAACCGAGTGGCGTTAAAGTGTTTTAAATAAGTGAAAATATTATAAAATTTCCATTGAATCGTATTTTTGTAAAGAGTATCCGTGTATAGTGTTATCCAAGTTAACACTAATTAGAAAATATAGCCATTTGTGTCGGACAAAAGGGAAACTAATCTCGTTCATTAGTGGAATTAACTAAAAGGGGCTTTTATAATTTTAGTTATTGAAAAGTTCAGTGCAAAGCACTTGAGCTACAGTTGTAATTTGCACGATTTACTTAAAAGTTTTCAAGTTTAATTAAATTATTGGAAAACGTTTTTTTTATTATTGTTGCATGTTTAAACTTTCATTTTAAAATCATTTTTATTGTATCAATAATACCCGATATATATATTTACTATACGTATTATAAAATAATGATTTAGAATTTAAAACATGGATAAAACAAATATTAACACTAGATTTACCAGCTTAAATATACCTATTTCTACCAAAACCAAAAAAAGCATATATTTGTTACAAATATACCTACTTATATAAAATAATATAAAGTTCATAAAACCAATTCTTCTGTTATAGATTAAAGAAGATTAGAAGAATTAAAGAAAATGTTAGATGCAGTAGGAATTTTAATTTGATCTTGCAAGACCAGTCATTTTAACTGGTCTGGTAACTCTAGTGTTAATTAGGGCAATGATATTTGATTGATAACAAATGACATCCAGTATGTTCAGTAAATATGTTTTTGGAAGAGAAAGGAGACCTACCTGCACGAACCGAAATGCTTGCGCTGGTTCAGTTGCTGTTATCTCAACACATGCAAAGTTCGGTTCTGCGTTTTCTTCGATAGCATTTGTCTTTTTATTGTCGAGTCGCGAACGTCACCCGCCTTAACTTTAATTTTGCTTGCACACACACACACACACACACACACCCTGACACGTATTTATTTGCGAGTATTTTGGTAGGTTTTTGACGGTTTGAAGGATTTATTTAAATAGATATGCGGGTAGTGTAAAAATGACGTTACCACAGTACTTCTATATCTATTTCTGAAGTGAATAAGACGCTATTACAGTTGTTGCATATTATTGTATTAATAAGTATTTTTGATAAATCCAAGTGTAATAGGAAGTTATAAATGTCGTAAAAAAGGTTAAAATATTGATGCATTTTTTGTTTTGTTTCGTTTAAATTTTAGGTTTATTAAAGAACTAATTCAATTATTTGACACTATTGATTGGAATTACAAAGAAAAAAGTTTTGTCAAATTTGTTTTCTGGTTCACATAAAAAAGTTACTTAAAAACTACTTGAATGTAGTCATTTAAGAACTTGGTATCCGTTTGGAAAAACCAATTTTTATAGTACAAATGTATAAACTTTAATATTTTATATATTACTACGTATATACTATATGTATATCTCTAGTTCAGCCTTTCTCAAAGTGTGTTTCGCGGAACCCTAGGGCTAAAATACTGCAAAAAATACCTACCAAAGGGAGATTATAAGGTTACATCTAAATATTCCAACTAAAAATTACGTAATATTACATTACAATATGATTATTCATAAATACATATAAATTAGTTTTTTATAATTATATTAAGGCTTTTTCCTTCGCCAAAAAAGTTTGAGAACCGCTGATCTAGTTTATATGTATATATGTATGTACATATTTAGTTAGATATAAACTTAGAAGTAAATTGATAAATCTATATTCATACAAAACCTCCATCCCTTAGATAACGTTACTGCTGAAAGAAGGAAACAAAACAGCCTCCCCTGATCATATCGACGATATCCTACTAAATAGAAACAACCTACCCTAATACTACAACTATTCCTTGAAAGCCTTCAAGGAAAAATTCTCCTTTCAACCCTCGAATAAGGGTCGGTTTTCCGTGTTAATAAGTTTTCTTCACAACAAAGATAAGGTTGAAGAGCTCCATACAGCCTACTGAACTTATAGACGAATCATTTGAGTTGGTAATAAAAACAGCGGGAATGCGCACACGCACTGTTTGTTATGATAATTTTTGAGGGTAATCGCGACAGTAATAAATATACTAAAACAATACAAAATACGCATTTTCAAGAATCATTAGACAGTAATCAAAATAAAGTAGTAATATTTTGCATATACTTATATATTTTTACTTACTTTTATACTTTACTTTACTTATATTTACTTATATATATATATATATATATATATATATATATATTTTCTCTTCCCTCTTCCTTATATCTATTTGGTTCTTGTTTTTTATTTATATGTATTTTTGTAATTTTATTAAAGTGTAGCATATATCCCTTTATCACCTTGAGCATGCCATCCTATCCTATAATTAAAATTTCATTTAGTTTATATAATAGTAGTCCTTTTTAAAATATGTAGTTCTAATATAATTATGTAGATAGGCTTTATAAATAAATAAATAAAATATATGTTTAAACTGGGAAATGTTTAAACATTAATTTGCATTTTTTCTTTCTTTTATTTATATTTTAATAAGTAACTATTGAAACGATTTCTTATAAACGCTTGTAACAGAACGTAATGAGTTAGGTGTCAGAAAACAGTTGCAGTGAATTATCATCATTGGTCAATAATAACGCTGACAATGTCGCAAGCGTGTCATTGGTCTATTTTGTTTTGTACAGCTGAGTGACGTTTGAAGTTTTAAACTGTAATCATCAATTTCTTTAACTTATTTTAGTAATATCAAGTTGTAATAAACTGAAAATGTATTTTTACATGAAAATGTAACGTAAATATACTGCAGAGTTTGCATATAATTAACAAAGAAGCCACCCAATTAAATAACGAATTGAAATGTTAATATTCTAAGAAAATAGAATTGTTCTTGTTTTTCTTCTGATTGATATAAAAAGAATGTCACAGTATAACTTAATACGGTTATTCGAGTAATTAATTTAATATTTTATATATCGGTTATTCTCTGGTTTTGGTTTTATTCGTTTTTTTTCTTCTAAATTTAGCTTACTGCAGTGTTTATTTTGTTTATTTAAAATTTAACATTTCAAAAGCTTTATAGCTATTCTCAATGACAGGAAACATTGACGATGTAGGTTAGGTTTGTATTAGAAAATTTTAGAAGATTATGGTTAAATTAAGATATTTTGGAATAAGGAATTCGTATGTATGTTTTGAAAAAAGCTAATAAAAGACTTGTTAGAGGGCTGATGAGGGCAGTTGTTGCTGAATTATTGTTTGAATTGAGCTAGTGGTTCATCAGTAGGCGAGGAGCCCAGGTGATTCATCAGCTCAGGACGAGCTCCCTGCTTCGGTAGGCGAAGCAGGCACAGGAGAGGTACAAGGGTCCACGGAAACGGATCGTTCGTCGTGAACAGCTATCGTAAATACAATACGATGTTGTACTACTGCATCTTATTATACTGTGTCTCTTGTTAATGTAGAGATAAAATATAAGGTATTAGGAGATCAGATAGAAGCGATATTTTCTAATTAGATCGGATTATACCCTCGTTTTTATTTCAATTAGATTAGATGGACATTTTTATGTTTGTTTAAATAAAAGAAGATTGTGTTCGTAACAAAATTAGGTGATTTCGTATCGTGTTGTGTAGTCGAAAATGATTCTTTATTGATATTAGTATGGTTCATTGTCTAAGAAACATCTGTGATATTTATAAATGAAATATGTTATTGCTAGATCTATCATTAAAATATATACAGGTAACCGTAATAAATGTTTTTTATTACAAAAAAATACCATTAAAAAAACAATGATAACAAAACGCAATTACTAAATGACCCGATGAACTTTGTATTACCTACATATATTTATGAAAAATATGGTCAATGCTTAGTACAAAATTTTTATCTACATTAAATGTAATACAGTTATACTTACTTAATTAATTTAAAGTATATAAGTATACATATATATTTAAATACCATAGAGCATTTAGCACTAAAAATAATATTTTACTTAAAAATTTAATGAACACTTCAGTTGTTTTTTAAGTGTTTATTATTACAAAATTACGAGAAGATAATAAGGAGTGTGTCCTATTAAATTGCTAGTTTCTTCAAGCTGGTGTAGCGGATTTGATTACTGCCTGAAAATATTTATCCGTACTATAACGTTGCATATATGAATGTTTTCATACAAAGCATATCTGTATGTCGAACAAAAGAAGCACCCCTTTTTATAGCAAGTTAGTTGATTCGTCGCCGATCAGTATCCTATGTCAGCCATATCCGCTAAATCACTTGGCGATCCGTCTTCCAACAATAAAACCCGACTATATTGAGCCCCGACACAATGCCCCCAGAGCGGGGACTAAAACCGGGGCTATAATAGCGGGAGCACAGTTAATTAAGCTGCATTAGTGATGTACTGTAAAATATAATTCAAGTTTTTTTTTTACATATATTAGTAAATTATGCACTTTTTTGTCATCTCTAGTTCAATATGTATTTAAGATTAGCGTTATATAATAACATCTTCTTTAATATCATCTAAATTCGTAGCTTTTTTGAATATTGCCTTTACTTTCAAATGCTATAAAACTAGCATTAAGAGAAAAATAGAGATATTATATACATATATATTATTTAGCTCACGTATGGGTAACCTTTGCTTAGATGTGATTTTAATCTATGGTTTGAAAAATACAGTTAATTTTATTTATTACTTTTAGTAATTGGGCTCCAATAGAGTGCTTTTACTCGTCAATACAAATAAAAATATAATTATTAATTTAATAATTATCAATTTGATTTAGCTGCTATATACTGGCATTGTCCACTTACATACTAATGTCATAATAAATCTACTATGACGTAGAAGAATAGCTGCTGTATAGGGGCATTGTCATCCTATTGTATACCTAAGGGTAAACATAAAATGACATTGGTTATGTCCAAGTTTTATTATCTGTAAGATATTCATCTAAATACATATAAATATGTACAGAAATAATTAAAGTTTAAGTTACAAATTAATATAGGACATCACTACGGCACCATCCCATCGCTCGATCATTTTTCAATTGATACATAGCCCCGGGACGAACATCGTTTCAGTTATGAAGTGATCTCGCGGACTGAAAAAAAACCGCTCAAAAATCGCCAGTTTTATTGGAAAGATTAAAAAAGATTTTCTATGGACTTTTTGCGAAATCGTCTTGTCGTCGGATTCTTTGTAATTTGTCAAGGACTATTTCTTTGTTAGAGTTCTTCGGTGTTTCGACTTAAATTTTCGGGTCAATTCAATCTTTAATATCATTATAAATACCATATCTTTAGAGAACTTTTAAGTTTTAACGAGTGGGAAGTCTCTAAAGAAATTCTGATATAATGATAATAATTTACAACGCATTATAATTTTTTGTGAGTACTCAAAAATAAACAAAGTATTATTTTTAGAAAAAACATATAAATTTGTTTCTGTTATATGTTCGTCAGGACAATATATTTATATATTTTTATGAAATCGCTATATCTCGGGTAGTAGACGTCTTGGACGGTTTAAAGGACTTTTTTTTTCAGGAATATGAGTTTTTCAGGATATGATTTTTTCAGGTTTTTTTTTGAAAAATGTATTTATGTTAAAGTCCAGAGGAATCGAAGGCAAAAACATTAGTCTATTTATTTATACTTCTCTGTGATTATTGACCATAAGGTCAGTCTAAGGCTTGTTTTAAGAGATTTTATTTTATTTTTATTTTTTTATTTATTTACTTTTAGTAAATGGGCTCCAATAGAGCGCTTTTACTCGTCAATACATATACATATATAAATATAAATGAAATAAATTTATTAATTTAATAATAATCAATTTGATTTACATGCTGTATAGGGGCATTGTCATCCTATTGTATACCTAAGGGTAAACATAAAATGACATAGATTATGTCCAAGTTTTTTTATTAGTAAGATATTCATCTAATAACACTTGAACGTAGTTAATAAGTTATAAATAATAAATCTTCAAACACGGCAACCATTAAACAGTAATCAAAATAAAATAGTAATACGTTGCTTATACTTATTTATAAAATATCTAGTTTAAACATTAATTTGCATTTTTTGTCTTTCTGTTATTTATATATCAATAAATAACGATTGAAATGATTTCTTATAAATGCATCTAACAGAACGTAATGACAGCTAGAGTAAACAATTGCAATGAATTATTGTCATTGGTCAAAAATCACATTAACAACTTTTCAAATGTGTGATTGGTTTATTTAATTTCGTAACTTTTTCTGACATTTGAATTATTGATCTCTACTCAGAAAACCTATGCTTGACCGAAATTATTAAATATGAAAATAAGAAAAACTGTATTAGATAAAATAACATAAATACGGAGAATTATTACCCCATAGTTTTATCATCTTATTCGATAGTATCTATTGTTAGGAAGAAATCTTTCAATCATCTAACCTTGGTATATTTTGTGTTCATGGTTTATATATACTGATAAATATGTTTAGTTTTATTGCCTATTTCAACACATAAACGTCATATTTTGGTCATTCTCATATCAGTGGGTTTTATCACGAATTTTAGTCTGGCTTTCGAACCGAGCTCGCTTCAAGCGATTTGTATGGAAATTTGAGCAGCGCCACCGCGTGCGGATTTGGAACTACAATATTTTAGATACTTTTAGTTAATTTTCGAACGTCTCGATCTTTCGTTCATTTGATAGATTGCTGGTGCTCGCCAGTCGTTAGTAAAAATTCATGATCCCGACTGCTAACATATCCGTTTTAGTTGTGACAGCTCGATTCGAAAGCCAGACTAAATTCGTGATAATCCCACAGATTATAGTCACAACGGAAAATGTTTTAAAACTTTACCTTTAACGTTCACATAATGTGTTCGGATTCACTCTTCACAGATTACGTTTAAATATTTTATAGTGTAATTTGCTGTATTTTGTTTAAATGCATTTTCCGGATACGTCATGTTTGTCAAGATAAATACGTCCCAACTGCAGGTGAACGAGGGTTAGTCCCAATTCGACTTAAATGTTCACGTTCTATCATTCGTCCCCCCGCGCGTCTCAACTTCCGGTACCGCGGTGTGTGGCTTTCTTATGGAAGTATCACTCAAGAAATCAAGTTATACATATACAAAAATATAAATTATAATATAATTTATTATTTTCCCACATCCAGTCCTAAAAGGACGAAGAAATAATAATAATTATTATTATTATTCCAAATTCAATACTCGCAAGTTTAGAATATATTTGTTTTTTGTAAAAAATTCGTTTAATATATGTATACAAATATTAAACTCATATGTTTTTTTTGTACAAAATGGGATGAGTAGATAATCCCGGATGAATTGTTCGGACGAATATAAAACAAAATTGTCACAATGACATTATCAGAAAGTTGTTGCGGCTGTAAATGTTCTTTATAGTAATACCTGTGCATAATGCCAACTTTACTTTCGTTTATTACAATGTATTTTATGAATGTACGAAATCTTTTATAATACTCAGTTTATAAATCAACTCTCAAACTTTATGAATAATAACATATTATACTATATATCAATATAACAACAACACTATATATATATATATAGCTATAACTATGAAAATGTTAGTTAGATTTTATTGTATCAAATTTTGAATATATATTTTTTCACTCATATCAGAAATTTCGTACTTATATTTGATTTTACCAAATGTACAGATAATTTTATTTTATTTCGAGTTATTAAAACACTTATTCCAAAAAAATAATCTAATTTTTTTAAATTTCTTTCAGATGACCTGAACAGTGCTGAAATTTGAACTGACCACATGAAGCTTCCCAAAGTTTTAGACATTTATTGTGATGTGTATAAATTAAGTGAAGTGAGGGTGAAAACGATGGTTTGTGGGGGATGAACTAGAAACAGTGGGGGTTAAAGTGAAATAAAATGGGGAAAACACTTTTAAATAGAAGGTACAGAGTCATTGGACTCTTACTAATGATGCTCATGACAGGTGAGATGTTTTTTTAAGTCGTTATTTTATTAATAGAAAAGAGAATGATCGAATAACAAACAGATATAAAGCCCGTGATTGACTGCATCGCGAAGTTCACTTAGAGGCTCTGTTACTAGTGTCTATGTGTATCTGCTAACACGCTTGTATGTAATTATTTTACTGTTGTGTTTTGAATTTTTTACATTGACTTTTCTACAACAGAATTACGAGTACATTGAACGTCAATAATTAATATTCTCTTTTAGAGAAACTTATGTGAAATAATATTGCGGATTAAAATGGATTAAAAATATAATTATCACAATGCATTGTGGCAATAAAAAGAACAGAAAAACACAAGAAAGATGACACTGACAGAATAAACGTCAAAACCCGCCACACTCCAAACTCTTTCTTTATACTTTCAATTAATATATTTGACTCAGTCTTCTACATATTATGTTACTTATATATTTAAAAAAAAAAATAATACATACAGTTAAAAGAATCCAATAGTACTCACCATTGAAATATATTAGGTAATTTTAGACTTTCTGTTGCTTGTTATAGCATTTACTTTTATAATTGCAATTGGAAAGATTGAAAAGCTTTGTGGTCGCGACATGACTGGGTTGGTTTCGGCGTTTCAAAAGGTCGGCTTAAAATGAAATTAACGTAATAAATTGTAAGCCGCATAATGACTTTTAATCCACTACACACGCGTTATATAACATACATTTCTTTACGATGAAAACTATATGTCTGGGATGATTTACTATTAACTGGTTTGAATTAAGTCTACAATCTTTCACAATCTTAAAACCACAACTTGCTATATATTTTTCTTTCTGAGTTTAAATTCATCAACCTAACAGACACTGTTTCTTCTGTTACAATCGATCTCTGGAAAGAAATTACCTTTAGTGATAAGATATTTATTGTTTTTTTTTTTGTTAATTTATTTATGTACAAGCTATGATTGACAAGTTTCGTGTGGTCTTTTTCTCGTCATACGTCTTTCCGAAGCCATTGTAGAGTCTAATGATGAGCAAGCGCACGTCTTTAGTGCTTATGTTAATAGACTATTTTTTTCATTTGATTTTATTTTAATCGTTAAATAGTAGATCTTAAAGCAATAAATGATTTATTATTATTATTATTTATAGAGTAAGTTAAAGTTTCATAAGAAAGTCAATTCAACATACTACTTGAATGTTTACATAGTTATAGATTTGGCAGTATTTCAGAGATAGTATTCGCGGAAGCAATTTACTGGAAGATTTATTACGGACTATGTCGATATTTTGAGCTTCAATGGATAGACATGTTACTGTACGAGTGTATATATATATATATATCTCATGAATTTGTTTATTTTGATACTCGGACATTAATGACGTGGCCGTGGGGCCGGCATAGTGATGACGACTGGAAATACTTGGTTACAGTGCAGCTTTACATCAGGCCACTGGAGGTCACATGTCGTGTCCAACAATAAAAAAAAACGTTATTTTACACGAATATAATGATATAATGAATAATATAGTCGAAAATGGGGTACTAGGTATCGTTAGTTGAGCCTATCCCCATGGTAAACTATATTTTTTTTATTTATTTAAATTTGATAACCGATTTCTCAATTCCATGGTTCACGCATTTTACGTCTTATAAATTTAGTTAAGTTTGCTATAGTAATGTTATGTAAGTGGAGTAGATTAATGCGGAATCTCCCTTATATCGGAATTGATAGCGTGCTAACCACTACTTGCAATCTTCTTCTATATATATTATAAAAATGAAAGTTTGTCTGTATGTCCTTTATAGAATCGTAAAATATACATTTGATCATATGAGGATTTTTAGCAAAGTTGTTGTGCATGAGCCAACGAAGGTTTCTGATTTGGTACGACCAATTTTCGACAGATGGCGCCACTGTCATTCCAATGAATTTCATATATTGCTGTGACAGCTCATGACAGCTCACATTGAATAGACAATATTGTCGTCAAATAAACAAAATCAATGTAATGTCTTTCCTTCAAATTTATTTTAGTTGGTGGCGTAGCAACGCGTGCAGTGTACAACAGCTAGTATTCTATATCATTTCACATATTGTCAATCTTTATGCCTTCTCTTTTCATAAACCATACAATAATAAATCTTAGAAAACAATTGTGTTAATACAATATACATATTTGTCTATTTACCAAAAAGTTTTTTGCTTAGTTCACCTTTTTGGTTACGCTTTGATGAAGTTTCTAGCTGAACTGACCGTTTTTTGTTGTTCCCCGCAGCAATGTTTCAGCGTGTTTTGTTCAGCTATATCCATTTGGGTTAATTAATCTACAATACTATAGAAAATGTACTATGTAACTGTTAGATATCTACCATTTAAAATGTTTGTATTTAATTTTTAATTTGTATATGGTTCATTACTTATTTCTTAAATTATTTCAGATAAAATGTCTGCTTACCCCCTCTTTTAGAATGCCTATATCGCCAGACTGTATAATATAGTCGGCAGTTTTCGAATATATATATATATATATATTTTATTTATTTATTTATTGGGTCCACAAACAGGGCTCTACAATTAGACTTGGAATTAACATCGTACTAAGCATTATAACAATCAGATTGTAGGGATAATTCTTCATCTTATAAAAAAAAACATTTTCTCAATAGTTTCTGAGAATCTACATAAATAAACTATGCACAATAACAACTTTAAATTACTTTCCTGTAAAATTGTGATGATAGAACCCGGCGATATATGTATTTCGAGCGAGCAAAGTAAATCACCATACTATTCTCAAAGAACTGTAGACAGTTATCTTTCAAGAAGAATGTCTGCGCTCATAGACTGGGTTCTAGTTTAATATCAAGAAGAACGCGATCCAGAACTGATATGAAGAATCAATATTACAGTAATGCTATCTTCTTCCGTATCCGACGAGTTTCTTGTAGTCTTCTTCTCGTCATACGCCTTTCCGAAGCCATTGTAGAGTCTAACGATGAGCAAACGCACGCCTTTAGTGCCTATGCTAATAAACTATTTTCATTTCATTTATTATATTTCGTAAGTAATATTGACTAGAGTAATATATATACCTAAATATAAAAAGTTTGATATACCAAAAAAGAAAGGATCGAATTTAATATGTAAAAGAAAATGGAATTTCAATAACAACCCCGGATGGGAGCTTTTTCATGAAACCCTTTGAAATATAATAAGGCAACCGAGCTTTCACCCCGTTCCATACAATGTTACTACATAATTTACAAATAATAATAATAATAATTCATAATCTGCTTCCTTTTCAAGAATACAGCTTAAGTTGAAAATATCGATTAAAAATATGTTTTTCCAATATTTCTAGTAATTTTTTTTTCTAATGACAATTTTAGATATAAATTAGAAGCGCGCATAATTTTAATGAAGTTATAAGCAAGAATGATCCTGAGATATTGGTCCAGCGCACTGTTAATTCGAATAAGTCTATGAGTTTTGCCCTAACTGAAAATCGATATAAAAATTAGCATTTACTGTATAACAATAAAGAAGAGTGAATTTTACTGTCATATAACTATAGTTCACTCGTTCACGGATAGATGGCGTTGTTTTAACAAGTAACTCACATTTTGATCACTATCTTTCAAAATATAAGAAAAAATAGTATCTCTCAAATCGTACAATATAAATTCTTCTAGGAAATAAACGAAGCAAGTTATAAAGGAAAAACGTGAAAGAATAAATTATTAATTTATATACTTATTGAATGTATAATAATATATATATTTATTTCTCCTTTAACAATTGGTTGTCTGAAAGACATTAGTTTTAGACCAATCGGTTTTAGACAATTCGCCAACTTTGTATGCGCTAAACCATAATATCTATTCTTAAAGCAATTATTATTATTATTATTAAAGACCCTATAAAATATGTGTTCTGTATCAGTTTCATAAATATGGACTTTAAAATTAATAAAATTAGGTAATTTAAAGTCTATATCAATACTTATGTTGATCTGAAAATCAGCGTCGAACGTTTCATAATTGGTACATCTGACGGAGTTCGATTTATGATATCTATCTATCTATATATATAAAACTCAAAGGTGACTGACTTAGTGATCTATCAACGCACAGGTCAAACCACTGGACGGATCGGGCTGAAATTTGGCATGCAGGTAGATATTATGACGTAGGCATCCGCTAAGAAAGGATTTTGATCAATTCCACCCCTAAGGGGATAAAATAGGGGATGAAAGTTTGTATAAATCTTATTAGATTTTCGACTGATTGAACTGAAATTAAAAATTGACAGATACGTGGTTAATAACTGGAGCAAGTTTTCAATTATGACCCACGACAGGAATGGTGATAACTACTTAACACACGTTAAACAAAAGTAAAGCCACACAAACTAAACCTAATTAATAATAATACTTCTTAACGCGAGCGAAGCCGCTGGCAAAAGCTAGTCTGTAATAAATTTGTTATTTCTATTCGTAAAACTACTGTTTGATACTGTTAGTATTGTTTCTTATAAACGCAAACTAAACAAAGTAAGTAAATAATAAAACTATTGGTAAGTTATTCTCCGATAAACAAGATATTATGCGATATAGATATCTATATAAATATATACTATCGAAACAAACAAAATCCTTAAACCAACATGGGATTACAAGGCAAAGGATAATAGAAAAACAGGGTCAACACTCCTTCGACCTTAAAAATTTGACCTGTTTAATCGCTTGGTTGAATTAACAAAAAATAACGTTGTTTTATTTTCAAACGAGATTTGGAAATAAAGTACTTTTTTTTTATTTTTATGTTTTCTTGAAATTATAATTTTCTTTTTAGAATTATTTTAGATTAATTTATCTTGATAGGAAAATATTTTAGTTTTTCTTAAATAGTTATATTTTGAATTTAGAATACTATATCGATATATAATGTACCGTTATATTGTTCAATTATTTATTTGAATAGGCTTATCTAGGTACTTATTTTTCGCTTAAATACAAAAACAATTTTATAAATAGGTCAAGGTTTTTAGAAAAAATGTGGGTCAAATAATATAAGCATAAAGATAAAACGGGTCATAATCTAACAAATGGAGGTCGTCAACCTACTATGTGAACTACATTAACAGAGGTTGAGAACCATCGGAAGCAATCTACTCGCAGTTTACATGACAATGGCAGCTTTATACAATACATGACCTATATGACCGGAGTGAATCCGGGTAACATTGAAAAATTCGGGTGAATTGCAAATTTATCATCAATTTTTATTGCATTTTTAAATAACTTATTTTAAAACTTCCTTATATACTATCTAAATACATAAAGTGTATCGTGGAGGCTTTTTTAAGCCGGCATAGCGGGTGCGATTGTTGTATGTAACGTTCCTTTATCATTGTATCCGGTTATGTTTCTAATTTTTTTATGTAATGATTCTGTTATTACAGTATTACCCAGAAGGCGAACTTACCCGGTTCTCCTCCAGTCAATCTATCTGTCAGTAAATTTTCAGGCAGTTTCATGTTCCAATGGGATTTGGAAAATTATTGAACGTCATTTTGTTTGGATAAACAAGTGCCAACCGTCCGTATTTCCGCACCGAAAACACTGTTTATTGTATTGTCGAAAATTTATGACCAATTTTAGTAATATTTTGGTAATAAATCTTAATTAATATTTAATTTATTAAAATATAAAACAAGTTTTAATTAACAAACAACGCTTTAGTTAGTTTTATTAATCCGTCCGTGAATTTTATTACAATTAGGCAATCTTATGTTATCATATAAAAGTGTATACTATGGTTAATCTGACTTACGACTTCCTGGTATTATATTTTATTTTTATTATTACTTCTCCGCACTGTACATAAATAACATCAACGATTATATCTCCCAAAGGAATGCATATAGAGCTCCAGTTTGCATTTTTTATAGTTGTACAACAAATAATTTATTATTATTATACACTACCATTTTCAAGCGGAACCTAGTCGCGGATAACGGGAATATGCCTTGTCAATTTAGCCGACATAGTGTTTCTAGTAGACATCTGTCTGTGATAACAATGGTCTTCTATGACAATTGGTTATCTGGAAGAAATTACTTTTAGTGATAAGATCGCCAATTGCTCTAAATCTGCTTCCTATTGTTGTTGTATTGTTATTATTATGTTTTAAAGCAATAAAGTATTTATTATTATTATTATTATAACAGTGGTCTTCAAAGTGGTCAGTGGTTGGCAAAGTGCGCCTTTGTCCCAAATATCCACGGAGCAAGCACATTGTTCGCATTAATAAACATTTATTAAGTATGAAATTTAGTTATATTTAGTCTAATAAAAGTTTACTAAACAAGCAGATTTGGCTCCCAATTTTTTTTAAATTGTTGTAATGTTCATATTTGCTTTTTGGCTAATATGTTTGCCGGCCACTGCTGTAGTTTAAAATCAGATGGCGTGTGGTAACATGATGATAATCATTAATTTTTATTCGCCAGTTTTAAAAATAATCAATAAATTATTCACAATAAATCTAAATGCAAACGTTAGGTTAATATAATTGTATGATATATTTCACTTTGATTGCCATAATTGTGTGTGACATATAATTTATCTTGAAATGAAATTGAAATTTTGAAATATATTTATTTTGCATGAAACATCGGTACAGGGATGTAAATTAATAACATAATACAGTTTCACATGTCCCACCAATTACTTGGCGTGCAAAAAAAAAATTAATCAATGTCAATTTATAATTATTCTATGTCAATCTTTCTTATATTTATATAGGTTATTATTTGTCAATTTGTATATATACATTATATTTATAATTATTGAAAACTCACAAAGTATTATCAATATAATCATTAAATCGGCAATCGTTAAAATTCCAAAAACTCTTTAACACTATAGAAACATCGTTGCGTCAGCCAAACATACAATCTATTTTTAAATCACTTGTTGCTTATATCTTTAATATAAGGTTAATATAGTATAAATTAATTCAGATGAAATTGTTATTAAATACTTGCAATAATAATACATTCTGAGTTCAAGACTCGAAGCGATATCTCCTAAACAAAGTTCTGGTTATTTTTCTTCGTGAAATTTTCATATCTGCCGCAGATGTTGGCCGTTGAAATTCATTCAAATTAACTTATCGGAATTCTTGATAATTTGTTTTTGTTAACATGTTTTTTTAATGGATTTTTTTTTGTATAATTATCAATTAGGTAATTATTTTATTAAAGTATTTACGTAATTTTAATGTAATTTTTTCAAATTGACCATTTTTGTTGACTCAGAAAAAGCATTATTTCCGATTTTATATACCGTAAAAGAAAACAGTAACCAACTTCAAAGTACATAAAACTGATTCTTAGACTTCCATCAAATATATATAAATAAAAATAAAATATAATTTATATCCCCATTGTCATATTTTATAGTACAGGCTGACTCTCCGTTAAAGAATTTTTTTTAATTTTTTTTTTTGTCATATTATTTTTTCTTAACGTATTATGAACTTAATTTCATCAAAAAATTCCAATGTTTTCGACGCTTGGGAAGTAATGGGTTAATAAAGTTATTGTAAAAAATACTAATTTTTAGACTAGTACAATGGTGAGAACTACCCTCAGTATTTACATATTTAAAATATAGACTAGAGATCTTTTTACAACTACCCGACACACGTTACAATTAAGTTAATATATAAAGTACCTCATGAAAAACAACTTTAAAAGCATATATAAATTACAACGGAAAGCTTTTATAGTTTAGCTGAAAGGTGAATTTTAGTATTTTCAGTGGATTACATGAGTGTAAGTGTTCTGACCCAATTTCAAATTTAGTTCAATGCGAGACCAGGATATTGCCCGGCAAATTGTTTACCGCATTGCTATTAGGGAATACATTGCTTTGTCTACCCTATTTTATTAGTGTCTGGTCTAATCTAAGCAAATGTTATAGAACACGACTAATGACCACGAGACCACGATCGCTGTGTTTGTAATGAAATGAAATGAAAATCGTTTATTAGCATAGGCACTAAAGGTGTGCATTTGCTCATCGTTAGACTCTACCATGACTTCGGAAAGGCGTATGACGAGAAGAATACCACAATAAACTCGTCAATCATAGACTGTACATATAATAGTAAAAAAATTTTTTTTGAAAAAAGTAAATAACAATTTATTAATCAGATTGCACAGTGGTTACAATAAATGTCAAATTAATAACATATAAGGTAAAAGGCCCAGTTATTGACACTGACCCAGTTTCTGACACTTTTCACTTTAAACTCAATTTAAAGAAAAATTGTTTCTTATATAAGTTAATTAATTGTTTCAAAAGTAAAATAATTTAATTAAGTACTGATTTTACAATAGCAATAGTTATAAACAAAACAACTTTATACAAAAAAAAAATATTTAAGGCCCTGAGTGACGGTCGAAGCGATTTTTCAGTTGTAGTCTAAGTTATTGACGTAAGTGTCCGTATATTGAATACGCGTTTTAACAGTCATGTAAGTATAAAAACATATATAATTATATATTGTATGATTAATAATAGCCTTTTCTTCGCTATAAAATATTAAAATATCATTAAAAACAATATTTTATTATTAAAATATGAGTGTCAATAACTAGGCTCAATTTTATTGGCATGTTGCAGTTATTGACACTCATAAGGCGCGGCCAACTCGATTTTTAGTGCAGGCGCGACCAACTAGATTTGCAGTTCGCGCGCAAAACACATTCCATAAAATGTAAAAATATTTATTTAGGTTTATAGTGATTCTTTGTCTTATAATTTTTTTTAATTACAGTAATTAATTAATGTTGAATATTTTGTAGAGTAAATAAAATATCATTTATTGTTAATTAATTTTAATACAAAAATATCAAGTGTGGACAAAATGTCACTTTTGTTAATTTTTGAAATAATTATTACGGTAATAATTTGTTTTTAATTGAATAATAATTTTCATTGATGATAAAATACTTTTATTATTATTTTATTTTTATTTTTTGGGATTCAAAAAAAAAGTAAGCTACGATGATAAAGCGTTATAGCAAGCGATAAAAGAAGTAAAAGCTGGTCAACCTGTTAAAACTACGGCCTTAAAATTTAAAATTCCACGAACAACTTTATTGTATAAAAGTCGTGGAGAATTTAAATTAATTTTAAATTGTGTTTATTTGAATGTTTTTATATCTTTTTATATTTATACGTCATTTTAATTAATAGTGTGAAAATTATTATTTATTATTACAAATTGGAACTTGATAGTACTTATGTAACCTAAAAAATAATTTTCAAATGAGTGTCAGAAACTAGGCCGATGTTAGTGTCAGAAACTACAACCAAATAAATTTTAAGTGTAAGAAACTGGGTCTCTAAACATTAATTTTTAAAATATTAATTTCTATTATTAATTTGGTTAAAAAATTATTTAACGCATATAATCTGTTCAAGAAATCGCCAACTTATTTTTAAAATAAAACATTATTGATTCACATTAAATTTTTTATAAGTTATCCTATGATAATCTTAGAATCACTCTTAAAGTGTCAGAAACTGGGCCCTTTACCTTATGTATTAAAATATATAACAAATATATAGCTACCTATACAACATTAAATTCAGTCAAAAAATCCTTCTAGTAAGCCAAGCTCAAACACTAGTTTAACCGAACTTGGAACTAATTAAAATACGCAATCGTAAGGCCCATTAAGTCTTTTAAATTAGTTAAATATTGTACCAAAGATTTAAATACTAATACTGATTGAAATACACTGACGGGCAAAGTTAGCGGAGCCTTTATTTTATTTTTCATTTACTTTTTTTTACTGACAAATTTAAGTAAAGTTAATCTCTATCTTAGAAAGTAATTACTATATTACTCCAGTAGTATTCGTATCTGCTATGCCGTCCTTTTGTTATAGCTTGTATTTAGAAATGGTGGTATTACTCCAGAACGGCATAATTCATCATCACTACACTTTAAAAATAACATTTTAAATGAGCTTTGGATAATGCAATTGTTATAATTACAAAAGATTCACATAGATTTTTTTTTGCAATTCGCTTCCTTTGTATTTGTGAAAAGATACTGAAAAGGGATTAATATAACAAAACAAAAAAATTCAACCCCTATAATTGAAATTGTGAGCAGTTTCTCATTTCGCTTATTAAGAAGCGGTTCGTTCGTAAATACAACGCAGTGGAGCATTCATCGCCCAACGATGACGACCAGCGTTGTTTTAATAAAGAAGAATCGGGTTATTGCCAATACGACCAAGATTTTAGATCACACTAAATATATTTTTAAAATACATCCATTAGTTTTGAAAATAGAAGCGCAGAGAACGTAGAATTAAAAAAAAACAGTTACAAATTAATTTTCACATTAATAATTCAAATAAATAACGGTCCAATTTTTAGGTTCAATTAGTTTCAACCCGAAACATAGACCTTGGGGTTTTCAAATAAATTAGCCGCTCTTGTTCTTAATATCAAAACAATCTGAGCAATTAGACCGAGGGAGAAATCTTTGGACATTCGGCCTCTACCAGCTGTTTTATCAATTTTAATCTTCAATTGTTTATTTTGAACATAATAACATAAAATCATCATAAATCATTGATTACTTGACTTGTACAATGATCTTGTAGTATTTAGGCTGTTATTTACAAGTGAAAGCAAAGTACTTTCAAATGGACACAATTGTTTCAACATTCAACTAGCAGTAACTTCGGCCTTGGACGAGACAAACAAATATTATAAATCCATTATATAATTTACATCTAAATATATACAACGAACAATATGTGATACACAGTCACTGTCCATTTAGTAGAAAAAGGCTCGATAAATGTCGTTTTAATACCAAGGTCCTACTACACATTAAATGGAAGTCCTCGATCAAAAACTCTATGCATAAAAGAAATATTCTTTGATTACATTAACATAAAAATCTTTACTTGGCGTTAAGACGATTTGTCGATGTTGTTTACTTTCTCGTCTTCATTTAAATTGTGTTTTAACGACTCTTAATAGTTAGGAGTGGGTAGAATAATTTTTGAAGTGAAAACTTCTTTAGGCGCGTTGAACGTTTTGGTAGAGGGTAAAACCTCGGTTCGCGTCACCGACATGCTAATGATAATAGTATATCTATAGCTATGGAGAGCCAGACTAGCGCACGCGCAGTAGCCTGTGTACACGTATACACTAATACATCGTCTATTTCTGACTGTATTATGTGCGCGTTGGACGCTTTTTAGATAAGTATAATTTTGTGAGTTCACGTCACCAATACGTTATAGTAGCAGTACATTAAGTATTAGAGTGTGGTTATCTACATAAGTAAAGTTAAATTGACCACGTGGGAAGTTCAACTTGTGTGTACTGGATTTTGTTTATTTAAGTGAATTTTTAATTTGACTATTATTGTAATTATTTAATTGAAGGATTACTGTTTATTTATTGACTTTAAATTCATTGACTTCAGTATAAAAGTGAGTATGAAACATATTAATATTTTTATACAGATAAATGAATAATGAAAACAACGAATATATTTTTAAAAAAATTTCATATAATTTTTGCATATAGTTTCAATTACTCTTAACTTAATAGTTCCGTTTTCACTTCTATCGGCAGTCCCACGACTGTTTATGTTTTTTTTTTTTGAACATATGAGGTTACCATTGTATTATGAAATAGTATAGTGCATGTGCGTAGCCAAAGACTAGTGTTTTGTTAGTAGAAATCAACCATGTCTAATGATCTGGTAGTTTATTGAACTTAGCTTAACATTTAACTTAGTTTATCTTCAGAATTTATATAATTGGATCCCATATTAGTTAATAGTAATATACCTTCTCTTAAATTAGTATAGTTAACTTATAAAAGGAATACAGTTAAATATTAAACGTAAATTTAAACTTAGAAATTTCAACAGCTAGTTACACTATAAATTAAACCCTTTTTCATCTTAATCTCGGGGCGAAGAAGTACAGCGCTTTTTGCTGATTAATTTTTCAACATCCCCCTGGACCTGCTCCAGGGGTATAAATCAACTGAAACACAATTAGTGATAATTTAACGTTTAATAGTGAATCAGATTTTAATAGTAGTTTGGCGTTTGACCGTATATTGGAGATACATATCAAATAAGAATACCATTGGATAACTAACCTATATCAGTGTGAGTGGGACGCAATAATTATAAGTAAATAAACACAATACAAATATTATAAAAATCGGACATTAGTGTACTTAATGGTTATTGTAACAAGTAGCGTTTATATCGGCCTAAAGAGGCAGTAATGAAAACAAAAAATATACCTACTTAAAAATTTAAAAAAAAATCGAACAGACCTTCAAATTCTGATCAGAATAGCCCTTTACACAGTTGCGCTGATGGCATCGGTTCTCGAGATACGGCGATTTGAAAAAAGTATTACTTATATGGCGCGTAACAGAAAAATGTGACACGTAACAGAAAAATGTGACGGCAAATTTATCTCATCATATCTTACTAAAAATAATTTAATAGTATTTTTTTATTCTAAATATGAATATACCGATATAAACTAATCGAATACATGACGTTTTTTACACATGACGTACGCTTCAAACAAATTGTTTGGTAGAAACTCCTCTGGACTAAGCTTCGGGTTGAATACAAAATAGTTAGCCGTCCACGAACTTGTTTGGGCTTTGTGCCTGTTTTACCCACTTCTTATTACCTCGTTTATTCTGGAGAGGTCCTAGATTCAATTCCCAATTGAGACAAACATCTGCTTATTGATTATTGCTAATAAATATTAAAATGAAGGAATGTTTATTGTTATCTTCATATTAAATACAATATTTCTTTTGTTTTGTTTTTTTGATATTTATGTGTGTAATTTTTTTTTTATAAAATCTGTTAATTTAATTATATATTTATTCTTAATTTAGTAGTATATGTATGTATTTATGTATATTTTTTGTATATTTTTATTATTTATTGGTATATATTATTATATTTTGTTTTTTTTGCACCCTTAACCCCAACTAAATTCGCGATTTACTACCTAAAGGTTGGTTGCCTGGTAGAGATCACTACTCAGTGATAAGGCCGCCTATTGTTTTTTATTTTTATTTTTTGTTTTTTATCTTATTCTCTAATAATGTGTGCAATAAAGAGTTATTATTATTATTATTATTAATTGGCATAATTGTCTTCATTAGACATCTGAGGTCATTAATAAAAAAAAAAGAAAGTTTCTTCAACTTTAATCTGAAATTTTTGATTTCACAAAATTTATTTAACAATATTTTTATCAACATTTTTGTACTTTAACCCGTATATTACTTGTACAAGTGACTTTAAGCAGAGATAACTCCTCCTCTCTTTGCGTGTTATATCAACATTAGTTGCTTTTACTAATGAAATAAATTAATTAACCAAATATAATATTCAGGTCGTATTTTGTGGTCGCAGTAGCATAAACCTCTTGTCAGCACGTACTTCGAGTCGAGTCTCCCGACCAATGTGTTAGAACTTTTCTCAGGCGTGACTGAACACCGCCGAGCCAAATAAAGAGCTGTTTTCAATACTCCAAAATTATTCTGCAATATCTTTAACATGTTTATTGAGATGTCCTCGCATGTTTTGAAGCTAATATTGGTAGTGAGCTTTTACAATGTTATTTTGAAGGTTTTATTATACATAAATATATTTTATACTAGCTATTGCCCGCGACTACGTCTGCGTAATAATGAATATATAAAGTACAATGAAGTTTAATGATGTTTCATATTTCAGTCAACAGACAATGCCTATCACACTTCTGTCGCAAAATCCGTTCCATAGCTATCTACTAACTATAAAACTACCTCCCTGCCAAATTTCATCTTTGTACGTCAAGCGGTTTTCGAAAATATTATATAGCCTATGTTCATCAGGGATAATGTAGGATTCTAATGGTGAAAGAATTTTTCAAATCGATCCAGTAGTTTCTAAGCCTATTCAATACATACAAACAAACAATCAAATGTTTCCTCTTTATTATATTAGTATAGATAACATTCAAAAAGTGTTTGAGTCGAGAATCACGCCAACAATTTTTCAAGCGTGTGATTGGTCTATTTTGTTTCATACGCTTCAAGTTTTGAACTCTAATCAGTGAATCTATGCGTCGCTTCGTAATTCGGGCTTTAATATTGCAAAAATATAATTGTAATTAGTAAGAGGTCCCTTTCAATCTATAATGTTTAACCTACCAAGTCATTTGGAAAGTGTACTAACATGAACTAGAAACCATTTATAAGTAAATAACGCCTCCGTATACGCCTACAACATAATATGAACTCTGATAAATGAAAGTTATTATAATATAGTATATGACATCATTGGACCATATACTATTTAATTTAAGTTAAGTTAAGTAATTAGTAGTCGCGTTTCAGGTCCAGGTTCGAAGTAGCTTGCACTAAGTCTCGTGAAGAATTTTTGAAACCAACTATATTGACCGGTTGTTGGTTCTAGTGTTAATTAATATTTGTTTTAAACATATTTGCATCGTGAGGTCAACTTCATCGTTAGTGGAGGACGTGCAGCATTTGTTAACAGAGTGTTTGCGAAGTCAGAAGGAGAGGGAGGCGCTGATGAGAAAGCACAGAGTCTACGGGCTGGATGTCGGTTTAGCGCAGAGCATTCTGGCTGAACCGGCATCGGATGTGTGTTGGGATTTTTGTAGGCTTTTCGGCTCCCTCTTCCCTAATTTGTAGAATTTGATTAGGCATGATGGGGCTGATATGTCTTTAAAGATAAAAGCCTCTTAAAAAATAATAATAATAATAAAAACTTCATCGTACACATGGCTGAATCATTAACATAAAATGTTTACGTTACAATACAAATACAATTTAAAAAACAATTAAACATTGACAGGCAACTATTAATTTTAATTCATGTCAGCTATGAAGCCACGACGCACTTCGGGAAACACTCATTAATAAAAGTCATTCAGAGAAGTGATTAATAAAGACCCGACAATTATAAAGCTTCTTACTTTCGTGATTTTACGTGGGCGATTGGTTTTTCCTCAGGTGCTTTTAATAGCGATAAAGGCGTAAGTACATACGATAAGTATATACATATAGGTAAATATAGAATACACGAAAGGTATGTTCTTGAGAAAGTAAATTTACTAAACGATGTTACGTCCGACACGTGGAAAAGGCTTCGGGGCGTGTTACCCATACAATTTGTTAGTAACATGTGCGTTAAATATATACTTATATGTTTCCAATTAGCTTAGAATTTGACTTAGGACTTACTGACTTAGGACTTAACTACTTGTTTTCGGTTATATATATGCTAGCTTTTCTCACGGTTTCGCTCCGCTTTTAAGTCATGAAGTAAGTATCAGAGATCATTTCAATAAAAATATGATAACCAAACAGCTGAAACTATAGTCAGTTGGAAACTATAGTAAAAAATAAAAGAAAAATTAATAAAAAGTATCCGATGTTACTTCTATAACCTCCAAAAATATGTATACGACGTTTCATGATGATCGGTTAAGTAGTTGTTGCGTAAAACGTAACAAACAAACTCACATTTACATTTATAATATTAGTATGGATGTCCTAAACCCCAAATTGGATTTCTTATACTCACTAACAGACCTAAAAATATATCTTAATTATGATATTAATAAACAATTCGATCAGTCATCGAATCCGGGAATTTTAAATAAAAACAAGCATGATAGTCGTGTTTTCGTTTTTAGGTTACTTGATTGGGATTTGACAGTTTTGTGTGATATAAAATTTAATTTGATACAATTATTTAGTCGTATTTTAAAACAGAAAATACACTCAAGTACAGAATGAATTATAAACGTAGTTTTGTTTGTGAACTTGAGTGTAGAGCACAAACTATTTTGAGAAACAATAATTCTTACTGTCATTTCCTTCTATCCACATAAATTTCGAGGTGACATTTTAATCGGCCTCTGAAACGGCCTTGTTTCAGCTTTCAATAATAACAAGATCGTTTATTAAAATAGTTCACTAGATTTTCATGAATATTGACTGTCAAATACCTTATCTTAATGTGATGACTTGTTTTCTATTTAATTTGACTTTTGCGGCTTACCATCGCATTTCATTTCAAAACTCAAATTAATCAAAATAAACGCGATAATTTTTCATGCTGATTTTATTCAAACATTCAGGACTTTCAAATGCCTTTACATATATTATACTAGTATTTACCAGTGGCTTCGCTCGCATTTAAGTCATTAAAGAAGTATCAGAGATCATTTCAATAGAAATGAATCAATATGATTCGAAACAGCTGACTCTATAGTCAGTTGGAAACTACAGTAAAAACTAATATTTTTCTTAAATAAAAAGTATCCTATCTTACTTCTAGTACCTCCAAAAATATGTATACAAAGTGATGATCGATCGATCGATTAAATAGTTGTTGCGTGAAAACGTAACAAACAAACTCACATTTACATTTATAATATTAGTAGGGATTTATTACACTGCGTACAAAGAGTATGCCCCGTTTCTCTGTGATAGCTAGCTATAGTAAGATGTTTTGCTGAAATAAAAAAAAATCCCAACCAAATAAACGATAAATTACATTTATATAAAACAAGATAACATTATCGACAATTGAAGTGAAATAAACAACAGAAATATTCAAGTCACGCGATGTCCTGTTAATGAAAATAATAAAAATGGAAGTTATTCTGCGGCCCAGGGAGGGACGTCACTCCCGATCTCTTTGTATTCAGGAGGCTGGACCTCTTGCGGATAAAAAGGGATAAAAGCCCAAAATACTGTATAATAATTTACTTGGACATTTTGTAGACTTCATATTTGTTGCAGATATATTTTATTATACCGCCTTACTTGAGATCTCTGGGATTTTGTATTCAAATTATATTTTAACGTTAAGTTATTCCGACTGCGATCGCTCGAACAAAATGGGTTAGTTTTCTGCTTATGATAGGACTGAACGTAAATTATTTAGTATTAAGTTATTAAAATGTTTATTTTGTTATATATTTAAAATCACAATCAATATCTTTATTTCGCGAAGGCTCTATAGGCTCTTGCGCGTGGTGATAATCTACAAGACTTTGTTAAATAAAAATAATGTTAGTAGGTACAATTAAGGCATTAAGTTCGCCTTTTGTAATTTTTTTGTTACAATAAATAATTTATTATTATTATTATTATTATTACATACCTAATTAATGTAAAGTATATAAGCACACCATAATACACACAATTATTTTATTATTATTTTATGCAATTTATTTTCTTTTCATTGCACCAAATATCACCGCACACACCGACAAAGGTTAGCTGGTAGATAATGCCGACGGCATTAAGCTCGCCTATGCGAAAAAAAATGTTTTTTTTTTGCAATAAAAAATTTATTATTATTATTATTATTATTTTAGGTTGTCATCAAGATTGTTATTTATGCGACTAGTCGGTATAAATGAGTATTTATTTACGATCGAGTTTCGAGAGTGATCGCAAAAAGTAACTCTTAATGAAAAGTTAACAAAAAGAAAGAACTTTGGCAACATAAATAACTAAACGTTAAAGGATAAATAATATTAGCGTCACGTAGACACTGTTAATGGAAATAATAAAAAGTTCCCGCCATGAAGCGGAGATGGGGCAAACTTCTTTCGACTGGGCTGTTTAAGATTCCGCAGTTGTTCTATGAAATAAAAGGACGTCGCCCTTAGAGATCAAGGTGCATTTAACTTAAAATCAAAGCCGTTTAGCACCCTTATGGTATTATGAAAATAGCAATAAATATACACCGAGAGAATACTTTGACTACGTCTGCGTAATTATGAAAATATAAAGTATTATGAAGTTTATAGATGTTTCATATTTCAGTTAACAGACAATGCCACAATAATGACACCTAACGTTAAAAATTCAAATAGTTTTATACTGCATATATAAAAATGACAGACGGAAATAAAAATAAATATAAAAAAATTCCAAACAGCTGAAACTATAGTCAATTGGAAACTATAGTAAAAAATAATATTTTTTTTTAAATAAAAAGTATCCTATGTTACTTCTTCCAAAAATATGTGTACAAAGTTTCATGATGATCGGTTAAGTAGTTGTTGCGTGAAAACGTAACAAACAAACTCACATTCACATTTATATAGTAGGAGGAAGGAACTACATTAAGGCATTAATGACATTACCCCTATTATTATAAACTAAATGAAACTTCAAGTATAACATAGGTTCAGCTTAAGATAATGAAGACAGTATTAAGTTTCATAATTATATATGTCAAACAATAATATTATATAATTATTATTTTGACAAGTCCAATAAGAACCTACTGATGATGTAATAGAATATAATAAATAATTTTATAAAAACAAAACAATTATATCATAAAAATATTCAACTTCTTTTTAAAATTAAAATTCACACTAAGTTTATTATGACACCAAGTTTAATATGAAACGAGCAAGAACACAAGAAAATAAATCGTTAATAAATTTTCTCTAATACTCCTAGTTTTAAAATTATTGACGTAATAAAACAAAATAGAAGCGATTTAATCAAAGAGACGTGAAAACATAAAACAAAAGAAGTTGATTGTACGTGATTTTAATTTGTTTTCTTTATAATTCTCTTTCTATTATTGTCCTACAATAAATCTGGAATAGAACGAATACACTATTTTTGTTAGGAACCATTATAAAATAAATTTATTGAATTTTGTTCATGTTAATCATTTTTCCGAAGTTTTTAGTTATATATGCAAGCTTTATTTACAAATGCAGTTTTTGTATTTTTTGTAGTTTTTCTATTGAGTGTGAATTTATTGTTACAATGAAATTAATTATTTCAGTATTAACCCGTGAAATTATAATAAATAAAACAATATTTAAAATATCTATTATGGAAATTATTATTATCAATATTAATTTTGGAGGGAAGGTTTTTTCCCGGTCCCAAAGCTTCAGAGTTTACCAATTTATAATCCTGTTTACATAAGTATTTAATACAGGTGGTTAAACAAAAATTAAATTTTGTCTCTATTAAAAATTCTGTAAAGCCATTTAATAAGGAAAAATGTATTATATAAATTTTCAATATAAAAACCAATAAAATTGGTTCCTAGTAATAAAAAAAACATCAAAATATTAGATTAATATAAAATTGACTTTTGCGGGTTACGCAGTACTTGAATTCCATTCCTAGTCACAATTTTTATTATTATTATACAGTGTTTCTTTTTATAAAGACAGTTTTTTTCCTAATGTTTAGCTATCGAGCAATTAGGATAGATAACTGTGGGCTTATCACGAATTTTAGTCTGGCTTTCGAACCAAGTTCGCTTCAAGCGATTTGTATGGAAATTTGGGCAGCGCCACCGCGTGCGGATTTGGAACTACAATATTTTAGATACTTTTTGTTAATTTTCGAACGTCTTGATCTTTCGTTCATTCGATAGATTGCTGGTGCTCGTTAGTCGTTAGTAAAAATTCATGACCCCGATTGCTAACAGATCCGTTTTACTTGTGACAGCTCGATTCGGAAGCCAGACTAAATTCGTGATAAGCCCACTGTAGCTACTGACTTGATCGCTTTCATTATGCCGGCTTGATGAGCTTCCAGTTGACAATTTTGGTGCTACCCTAGGACGCTCAGTAAACTAATCAAATAAACCTTAGACTTCCTACCCTTATAATAATATGTAGGTATCCCTACTAATATTATAAATGTGCATGTGAGTTTGTTTGTTACGTTTTCACGCAACAACTACTTAACCGATCATCATGAAACTATGTACACATATTTTTGGAGGTACTACAAGTAACATAGGATACTTTTTATTAAAAAAAAATCATAATTTTTTTACTATAGTTTCCAATTGACTATAATTTCAGCTGTTTCCGGCTGTCATTTTTATATATGCAGTATAAAACTATTTGAATTTTTGAATGTCATTTTTTGTGGTTAGATGCCACTATATTATTTTAGATTTTACTGATACATATTTAATGACTTAAATGCGAGCGAAGTCGCGGGTAAAAGCTAGTAATTCTATAAATCTATATGTATATTGGCAATAATATAACAAATTAATTATATACCAAAATACAATTAGAGAGAAACGAGTGCGGCGAGGACAAGGGGTGATTTATAGAAAACATAATTGAATTTGGTAGGGCCAAGGATGGTGTTGTTATGTCCACTTAATGGATTTTGTTTTATTGATAATAATAATAAACAATTGACGTTTCGTATTTACGCTACTATGTGGATACAGATTGTTATAATAAAATAGTATTCGATTAATAACACTAGTTTACAAGGTTTTTGTCCTTCAAATGAAACGTTTTTCTTAACAATTGAGGTGTACTGAGTTTCAGAAAAATTATAAAAAAAATCTAACACGTCATTTTGAAATAACCAAAATATGCATCTTTAAGTGATTCCGTTATGGGATATCCTTTTTTAGATATTATAAATTCACCACACACATAACAAAAACGATCAGGATGTACTTTACACAACCTTTTTGACATTGTAAAAACAAATATTTATTTAACTAAACACTACACAGCATCAAAATTTTAAAATAAAATCGAAACCAACTTATGGGTAGTTTGAAAATAAGATGTAATAAGAACTTGATTTATAGACGTGATAGAAATAAAATAAATATATGTTTGCGTTTAGTTATTACTACTAAATACAACGATATGGAATACATTGAAAGGACATAACTTTTATTTTAATTTGTAAACTAGTGTAATTATAATCTATGGTCTTGTATTGAAATCTACTCTATGGTTAACGTGAGTGTTGGGCTGTTGTAACGTATGTCATATCTGTACAGTGTGTAGATTATATGCATCTGAACTTATCCAGTTATTTTATTACAATCACTATATAACACACAGTGGGTTTTAATAGTAAGTGTCGTCGACATAAAAGAGGTTGCGGAGGCGATGTAAATAGTATATATATTTTTATAAATAAATCTGTCAATTTAAATTTAAATTTGGAATGAAACAAAAGAGGAACACGAGGGACAGGCGATTGGGAATGGATGTGTGTGTTTAGATTAGGAATTGATAATATAATGTAAATAGAATTTTCAATAGTTTTTATTTAATAAAGTACAGTCCTCTATTGGCTACAGTAAGTTATCAGGAATGATCAATGAAGTCTGTCTTGTCAACCTGGGTGATATACATTCGTTTTATTCGACTGTTTTAGTAGACATTTACCGATATCAGTGGGCTTATCACGAATTTAGTTTGGCTTTCGAATCGAGCTGTCACAAATAAAACGGATCCGTTAGCAATCGGGATCATGAATTTTTACTAACGACTAACGAGCACCAGCAATCTATCAAATGAACGAAAGATCGAGACGTTCGAAAATTAACAAAAAGTATCTAAAATATTGTAGTTCCAAATCCGCACGCGGTGGCGCTGCTCAAATTTCCATACAAATCGCTTGAAGCGAACTCGGTTCGAAAGTCAGACTAGAATTCGTGATAAGCCCACTGATAGCGAGCTTTATAAAGCTGACTATAGTTTTTTTTTAAAAGCGTTAGTTATATATGTATTATATATAGAAAATAGTTTGAAGTATCATAAAGTTGGGGATGTTCTAATATAAAAAAAAACCGTTTGGTTATAACCACTTTTTATGCAATATCGTCCAATGAAAACTATGACGGGCTTTTTTAAATTCTAATAGATCGTGTCGGCTGCCATATTTGTTGCGATCGCCGCACGAATGTGTCAATCAAAAATTCTACGCTATATTGGCAAAAAAATATACGATTTTACCTATCAAAACTTAGTTAAAATTTGCACAAAGAGAATATTTTTATCATCGAAATGTTGGCCAGCATAAACGTGTTTATATTCCAATGCTTCCCCCAAATAACCAATGTAATTTTGTTCTATGTACCTACTGGACGAAACAGATAAATTTTATACAATATAGTTTTAAATTGTAATTATTTATTAGCCTATCAACAAAATTATATTTATATTATACTTACTATTAATAATAATAATAATAATGGCTTAAAATACATTTAAAGAATAATAAAAAAAACTCAAATGGCGACCTTATCACTAAACAGTGATCTCTACCTCAGGGTAGTAAATCAGGTAGAAATAGTAGGGTGCAAGAAACAAAATAAATTATATACAAATATATTATATATACAAATGAATAATAAAGATATAAATAATCCTAAATATATATTACAATAGGTACGGCCTTAAATAGTCAAGACACTGTTAATTAAATTGTGTTTGCAGATCGAAAAGTAGCCGGTGAACTCAAATAAGGATGTAATTAAATTAAATGTTTTTCGTTTACAATTTAGTTCAAAAAACTAAAATATAAATATTTATTACAGAGTGTTTCATTCTAAAATAAATGTAGAGTCGTTGCATGCACCAATTTTCATGCATTAGTCGATTTGGCTATTGAAAAGCGTACAGTATATTCAGTAAAAGCACTATTCCATTTTCAATTACGTAATTCAGAAATAGTTGCTAAAATTTAAAACGCAACACACTCAATATTTCAGCAGATAATAATAATAATGAATGAATACAAATACAATATACACAACGATTTTCAAATGGATACAGTTTTTGTAGGTATATAAGTATCGTGAACGGCAAAGGAGATATCTGCATCCCTTTCACACATGCCTCAACTTCGACACGATAAGAATGTAGTTATCCCTTTCTAATGATTGTTTATTTCGGTCCAAAGTCCAATCTGTATCCATTTGTACAAAACCCTGAAGCAACTTTTTACTAAGTTTAAGTACCGAAACACAAGTTATAGACATGTTTATGTACCAATCTCATACAATTTTAACATTAGAATGATCTAGTAGCTATTACAGTATTGAAAAGGTAATATTTTGACATGACTTGGAGTCAAACTAGAAACCTGTAACAAGAACGCTTACAACATATGAGGCTGTTTTTACGATATATGTATACATATAAAATCTATCTGTATTCAGCGAGTCGAATCCAGAATGATATTTAAATGAAAATTGGTTTGCTGTCAATTGAAATTCTCAAGAGATATTTTATCGCCAAAAAAAAATCTTAAACGAGTTAAATATCCTATATATTTTATGACACTCCAGTCGATTGATGTTTCGTTAGAATAATCAACCTTAAAGATATTAACGGTTGGGTGAATTTTGAAATAAAATTACTTTTTGGAAGAGTTGAAAACTTTCCAATTACCGCGTATTGTACTATCTCGGTGATTTATTCTATTGTCTGTGTACAAAGAAAATATCGTAAAAGGGTTTTAAAGATTTCATACTATCAAGTAATCGAATATTTTAAATATTGTAAATATTGATCACAAATCAGACCTCAATTCGGGCGAAATGCTGACACGACAGCTATTGCGTTAGAAAAGTGTTCATATGTAAAGAAAAAGTATGTCTACTCGTGCAAGTAACTACCGACGATATATGAAGAGGTAGGCACACACGAAAGCTTTCAAATTAATTTTCTAAATGACTTCGATAATGGAATCAAACTTACAAGGATGTTACAGTTTGCACTACTAACAAATTTACCTAATTGATACTATTTTAGTAATAAAGTTACTTGTTAAACTTTACCCATTCATTCACTGTATTTAAGTTATCAATTATAACATAAGTTCGTGGCTGGTATTTCAATTAATATTAATGATAATAATTATAATTAAAAATAAAAATTAAATTACTAATACAATTTAACACATAAGAAACAAATTTAGAGCAATTGGCGATCTAATCACTAAAATTAATTACTTCCAGATAATCAATTGTCATAGGAGAAGCAGTGTTAGTATCGGGGAATGCAATTTACATAAATAAAATACATAAATATAAGTAAACTAAATACTTAATGCAAATATTATTCAGAAGGAGAAAGGTATAGTGATTTAAGTTTAATGTTTTCGTGTGTTGCATGAGGCCACTATAACTGCTTATAACCAAAAATCTGTCTTGTACTTGGACGATGTATTCTTGTCTAATCAAACAGGCATAGTGGTTAGAGAGTGGTTCACTACTGAACCATTATATATATATTTAATATTGTAAACAAAAAAAAAAGTGAGCCGTCACGGAACGCCTGGCAGATGTGAAACATCGAGTTTATTCAAGTCATATGCGTAAAAGACAAGATTACAACAGGAACTAATTATTGCTTAATGAAACAATTCAATATACACGATTTTCACCTCAACACGACAAAGCGCGGCCAACTCGATTTTCAGTTTAGGCGCGATCAACTCGATTTTCAGTTCAGGCGCGACCAACTAGATTTATAGTGTCGTGTATATTGAATTGTCCGGCGTAATAAGTAAAATAGTATAGCGTGGCGACCCATCGCCACGGCAAGCGTCGCCACGCCAACGATCCGGTTTATACCCGCGCCAAAAGATGTTTCACATCAAAAATATTTGTAAAAATAGCTGTTAAATGTTGTAATGAAGGACTGGCCGCAAACAATCCTATACAAGCCATACCTTTAACACAATCTAGGGTTACCATAAATTATTTAAATATTTAGGGAAACTTATGTGAAATAATATTGTAGATTAAAAATGGATTAAAAATATAATTATCACAATGCATTGTGGCAATCAAAAAATCAGAAGAAACGAGAAAGATGACACTGACAGACTAAACGTCAAAACCTCAAATCTTCTTAAATAAGTATTTTCGGCTTGTAGAATCGACCGCCACACATCATATTACTGACGTAAGTTTCTCTGATACAGTACTGAGCAGTATTCCAGGGTTCATTCCCGGTTGAATTAAATAATTATTTATCTAATGTATAAGAGATCCCCAGTTCTAAGCATGTCCGTATAAAATATTATTTCGTGGTAACTTCGCGGAAGATTTATAGAGAACATAATTGCTTTTGCATCGGTCAAGATGGAACTATATTTTGGTAACATTTTGATGTAATATCTGACAGAGAAATATTATTGGAGAAGGGGAAAAACTTACGTATTTTTCTATTTCGTTGAGATTAGTTTTTATTGGGTAGGGTAAGTTTGACCTGTAATTTTGTTCAAGAATTTACTTTTGGAATACGTAATTTTTTTATTTATAAAGACGCTAAAGAAAATACTATTATTGCATTGTGCAACGTCTTATCAATTGAATCACGTAGCGGAGGCGATAGCAGAGTGTAAATACTCTAGATTTACGCTAACGATAGTGTTATTGACCAAATTTAGTTAAACGTTAGACCAAGCGCGATTAAGTGCTGACTGACTCGTTTGTCTTCGATATTTTTTAAATTTTAGTATTAATAAGTAATTAACTGAAACTTGTAACATAGTGTTTTGTTACAATTCCACAAATATAATAAACAATTTTTTAAAAAATTTAATGAAAATAATAACATAAAACAAAATATATAAGAACTTTAAAGGTCAAAATGGAAACAACCTGTTTCGTGAGCGGGTTATAGCAACAGCGGATAAAAGAAAACCTTTGAATTGTGAGCTCGAGTATTTATTTTAGGTTGAGAGCAGAAAAATATACTTTTTGAGCTTAGTGTGTGACTATCCTCGGGTACCAAATCCACAAAGGGGGCTTAAAGAGAATTATACTGCTTTTATTTAAAAAAACATTAATATTTTTAATATAAATAAAAAATATATAATTAGAGTTTATTTTTATAGTATTTTCAGCATATAACCACAATAATTTAAATGAAAACTGACTAAATGAAAATTTAATGAAAAACAATTTCCAATTTCGCGAAACAATTACCCGAGACTGTTGACAATAAAGTTTTAAATGTAATGAAATAATTTACTAAGCGTAAAATTACACAATGAAATGACGAAACCTACGCGTTTAATTACAACGCGAATGTGATTTTAAATTCCAATTTTACTGTAACACTATTACTCATATTTTATATTATGGTAATAACCTATACTGCAAATGATGATCTTAACACCTTTTATATCTACCCTTACCTTTTAACCAAATAAGATGTAAAAATAAATTGATACATTATTTAGTTTCCAAATGTTTTACACGAGTATTTCAATAACAATAATATTAATAACGAAATAAACATAATCCCTTACTAATATAAATGTTAATGTGAGTTTGTTTGTTACGTTTTTACGCAACAACTACTTAACCGGTCATCATGAAACGTTGTACACGTATTTTTGGAGGTTCTAGAAGTAACATAGGATACTTTTTTTATTAAAAAAGAAATTATTTTTTACTATAGTTGTTGGCGATTGTAACCTCCTTTTGATTTTTATAAATTATATTAAGTTTTATAAAAAATACGACTGTCAATGTCAAGCAGTCCTAATAAAAACTGAAAAGCGAAAAGTGGATTTTTCTTTGTATAATATATTGCGAAATAGCAGCAATAATAGTTTCCAATTGACTATAGTTAGTATGATCTCTGATACTTATTTAATGACTTAGGTAAATGTGAGCGAAGCCGGTGGTAAAAGCTAAATATACATAAAAATAATATACTTAAATATACACAATATGTATGTGGAAAGGTTATAAACTAAACAAAGAATTAAATGATTCAAAACAATAAATGATTTGTGATTTCTACAGTGATATGTCAATGGCGTAATATCATACAAAACTGTTTCGTATAAGAATCATTATAAACCTTTAGCTAGAAAGGTAATTTTTCAGCTACCACCTGAAATTTATCAGCAAAAGCACACAATTTCCCAGGTTAAGGTTGCCTACTTTGCAATGATAATCCGCCACGTCACGTGTTGTTAAAGATTATATTTTTTAAAGGTACAATCCCTTTTTTTCAGCACAAATATTTCGTTTATGTTTTAAGGCTATTAAGATAGATTAAATAATAATAATAATAATAATAAATGTATATATAATACTTTGAAAATGTTGTTAGGCAAAATATCACGATCATGCCTCAATACATTTTGGGTAAAGTTGAATATACTTGAACGAAATAAACTCTTATCTTAGGGCGGCAGCGCGGGCGGTCACTCAAGTCTCCTCGACCCGAATCAATGGGGATTGAAGCGAGCAATTTGATGACCTCTTCGCTAAATCCACGACATTTTTATACTGTCCATTATTCTATACTTATAATTTATTTATTTATAAAGACATTGCCACGTGACATAAATTTATGAACAATACAACAGCTGAGTTAAGTTTTTGCGTTTAATTGTGGTTAATCCGACGATTAGAAAGTCCACGATCCACGTGGTAAGACAGCATTCTAATAACAAACAATAATTTTAGTAAAATTACATCAATTAAACTAACACAAACAAATGAATGAAGATTAAAATTAATATTACTGTCATTTCACTACTAAATTTTTAATTGAATTTATATTTGCTATTAGCTGTGTCATGTAGTTTTAACTACGATTGATTTTGCTATATATTTGCTTTATTATATTGGGTTAGATTAATATAGAAATATGTTAGTTTATGAACGTTCTATATTTAAAAAACTGGTAGGTAAGTGAATAATAGACCAGGTTATCAGTTATAAACGCGGCCGCTCTAAACACGCTTATTAGAATGATAAATAAAGTTTCTATTTCTACCCTCAAAACATCCCTTGTAAATACGAATTTCTCGCGTCAATTAATTAAGGGACAATTGTCACTTCATGACACCTGAATTTGACAAATCAATGGACCAACCATTGTAATTCTATAAGCAAGGGTCGACTTACTTAATTGAAGAGTGTACACGCAAAACCGTATAAGTCACTAATGTATTTTTTTTAAAATTAAATATTAGCAACATAATAAACATATAGTATTTTCTAAAATGAGTGTGAACTATACAATTGTCAGAAGGTATAGAAAAAATTCTACATACAACAGCCGGCTTAATTAGACAATCGTTGACAAGGGAATATATATTTTTAAAACATTCGACAACTTTATGAGTCGGTCTTTATATGGATGTTGTAATGGAAGTGGTGGTATCATTCAGAGACGGAAGATCAGACTGATAACCACAATCAGTTTAGTTATAACTAATAGTAACATAAATTACGAACCCAAACAATAAACCGTAACAAATCTCATTTTAGGACTTATGACGTTTCGGTGTTCAGCTAAATAATTGTTTGCGGTCAAGCTCATTAACTTGCCAGAAGGGGATACCTCGGGGTTTGTTTATATTGAATGGGGGAAAGGAAATAGCTGCTAGATAACTTAAGTTTGACAGAACGAGCTTGGAATAACAAACATGTTATTATTTCAACTTGAATTGTACAATCAAATAAGATTAAATTTTCATAGCGCCTTTGTTTTATTAATATATATTACATTACATACAAACTTCGCTACACATAGTGATACAAAATTACTCACCACGCCAGTCTTTATATGCAAGTAATCGAACCTCAATATAAAAGGAAATTATTTAAAATTATTTTGCTTATAATTCCCGCTACAACATTTAGTAATTTGTCTCGACGCGTTTCGCCATTTCACGTGGCATCATCAGGATACGTGCGGTCGCTTAGGCTTCGCTTCGACGACGACTTCAATATAGTTTTTCATTCGACTTCCACTAATAAATATAATTATTTATGAGACATTTATAGTAAAAATTGCACAACAAAATTATCTAAGATAGTCACTGAAACCAGTATCGTTGAGCTTAATCATAAACCTTCTATAACCATTACAAATTCGCGGTTACAAAGATGATTTTAAATTTTAAAAGGAGGACTTATATAATACCTTATATCACAATAAATTCATAAAACTGTTCAAATTAAGCAAGGAGAACCATAAACTGATTTGAATGCGGAGTTAAATATGAAGAATTAGGTTCAGGAGGAAGTTTTCTATATCTATAGGATATAGGAGGTAGAAGCTATCGATCTTCAATTACAGTAATACCCCGCTTTACGCGACCCCGTTATGCGCGCTTTCACTATTCAAATTTCGCGCTTATTTGCCCCGCATTACGCGAAAGTGTGCGTATAAACATAATGTAGTCATCAACTTCTCTATGGTCGCGGGAATTTCAGTTAACGCGATTTTTTCCGGAACGTATCCCTCGCGTAAAGCGGGGCATTACTGTACTTGCTAAAATTTATATTCCTATGAGAGCTAATGTTTATATGTTTGCTTGAAATCAATTAATAAATTTAATATGCTCTGTCTCAGAATACTACCTTAGACAGTGCACTCTTTCAGTCGACACTTTTTTTTCACTCTAGTTTCAGGAGTGTGGTCACAGGCTAATAGACCAGTGCAGAAGCCTTTAAAAAAGGCAAAAAGTGAAAAAAAATTATATTAGGATGAGACCCATTGGAAAAGGAAGGAAATATACTGAAATATAATGTAAAATTTGTCATACACTTTTCAGTTGTTTTATTATTGAATGTAACATATATTTTTCTCTTTCAGGTGTACCCGCATTAAAAGACGTCCAACTAATAGCTCCAAGTGCAGTGAGACTTGGTGATACAGTCCTACTTGGGTGTAGATGGTCGCTAGAACACAATGAAACTCTATACAGTGTAAAGTGGTATCGGGGAAGACAAGAATTTTTCAGTTATTTACCTAAAGAATATCCTTTCACGAGAATCTTTCCTCAGCCAGGAATTGACGTAGACGTGAGTATATTTTCTTTGAGGCTCTATTGAAAGTGGGAGCGCTTTGGATTCATGATATTGAATTTTGGTTTTTGGTACATCTATGTATCTATATAAATTTTGCATTTGATATGCTTTGAAAACTTTAACTTTTACATGTAAAATATTTTAAGTATTTTTACGAATGAAATTTAATTTTTTTGATTTAAAAATCGAAAAAAAAAATAAGATGTCAATTTTTCAAATTTTTCTTTAAAGAATATTGTTCAGAAAGTAATTCATTTTTGACGATTCGGATATATTCGTACAATTTTTAATTTGAAAACCGATTGTTCATAACACAAAAAGATATAGTGGAAATAAACAACGAAGTAAAAATATTTTTTGTTGAGTAAACAAAAAATGTAGCAAATGGTTCAGTGTCGGTTTTTGTTCAATTGTTTTTTTTTTTGTGTGGTTAGTTATTGAAAATATTTAAAAAAACGGTTTTAATTTTTAAATCTTTTCGAAATAAGTATAAGTTTATACTGTTATTTGCATATTTATTTTGTAATATTTTAAACACTAATGCAATTAGAAACATAGGTGTATTTTTTGACGTGACAACGTCTTATAATTCGATTGAGCCGGCTGCACGCACGAAAAAATGACGTTACCTCGCTCTGAGGCGTTCCATGTAAGGCTTGAAGTGCAAGCGAGAGCGCGGAACGAGCGACAAAGAGGCACAATCGGCCTTCGCGTTCGGCAGCGTTCGACATCCGTCTCTCTCGTACTTGAGTGAGCTCTTCAGAGGCGGCTCGTGACATTGGTCAGTGTTTTTTTGTATATTAAGCAATATACATACAAATCTATTAAACAAATGAAATTAAAATTTTCTTTTGAAAAATGCTACCATTCCATCAGTATTTTCTTAAGACGTTGTCACGTTCAACTATCGTCAGTAAACCGACTTTACAGATAACCGATTTTTTCATTATTTATTAGGACTTTTCGTTTATAAGAACTTAAAAATGGACACAACATGGCTAAAATAGATCTAAGAATTAATTCAAATACAAATTAAGTTAACTTCGTTGGAGCAAAAAAAGAGTATAAAGCTCAAAGTTTTCGAGCAATCTCTTAAAAAACTATTACCAAAGTGGATGAACAGCAAAATAATGAATGTTGAGTAATGGTAGCATTCTCGTGAATCGTGCAAGTTTCCCCTTAAAGCCTTTTAAACTTTTCAGGCCGCGTTCCAACTTTTTAGAGAAAGGTCATACTGCTAAAATTTAAATATATTTTTTATATTTTTTAAATTATTATAATCCCTTTTTAACTCTATTTTCGATACTAGAATTTACATAACTTTTTTTTTCAATAATTACTTGAGGGCTAAGTTGAATTCAAGCAATCACTGACATATTTAATCCTAAAACGGTTTCGATAAGGTTATATCCCAATAAATTAAAAAAAAATACTTTTTAATTTAGAAAATATTTATATTTTCCATCATTAAAGCAGTGTGCCCTCAGCTTCCCATTGTATGATAACTTTTATTTTTTATTTGGACACTTTCATAAAATTTGTTTCATTCTGTCCGCCTACAATAACTTAGTAGGCTGTGCGTTCCAAATGTTTTCTTTTTCTTTAAACTTCCTCTGTTATTACGCCAAAAACAATGTGTTTTTTTTTTTATTACCGCACCTTTTTTTACTAATAATTAATATATCTACAAAAGTATATATATTATAGTATAATAGCCTGATCTATATGTAATGGTGTTGTAAATATTCTAGTACATATAATACGATATATTTTTTCTCAATTAAGTGAATTTCTGTAATTCTTTTTTAGTAATTAACATTAATATCCTAACTATAGGTGGTATTGATAGCTAATCATATTTTTCACTCAATCACTCAACTCTGAAATTATTTCTTTAAAAAAAAAAAGCTTTCGTGATGTTACTTTAAATGTAAATATATTACAATAGTACACATATATCGGGTGATTCAATTAATACCGCCTTTTTGACTCCAAGTATCGTCAGTCCATCAGTACACCTACTCCTCGATGTCTATGATTTACGTTAAGAAGCGAGACACATTTAAAGTCTTGCAAATTTTAAACCACTGAAGTTTTGTATAAAAATATTTTATCAGTGGACTCTAGTAATATTACCTAATACTATATTTTCAGTTCGAAAGATTCGACTGAATCCTGTGGGCTTATCACGAATTTAGTCTGGCTTTCGAACCGAGCTCCCTTCAAGCGATTTGTATGGAAATTTGAGCAGCGCCACCGCGTGCGGATTTGGAACTACAATATTTTAGATACTTTTAGTTAATTTTCGAACGTCTCGATCTTTCGTTCATTTGATAGATTGCTGGTGCTCGATAGTCGTTAGTAAAAATTCATGATCCCGATTGCTAACGGGTCCGTTTTACTTGTGACAGCTCGATTCGAAAGCCAGACTAAATTCGTGATAAGCCCACTGGTATATATACATTATACATGTTTCAGTTTCAATTCGAACTAAAATAATTCTTTATTAGTGATTTTTGCAGCATTATTCCAATAATTAATTACAGTAGATTGCGTATTAAAGATATAATAATTTTTACTTTAATATCATAATAATTTTAAGATGAAAGGCTTCTTAAAACTTTTTAAAACATTTTTGCTAAGTTTTTTTAACTTCATAATTAAGGTTGAATTGTTATTGCTTTTAAAAGTTCTTCTTCTATTTTTAAATCTACATTAATTTGTTTAATGTATGTCTTTTAACACCCACGCGTTATATATTTAACCTACTTTAAAACAATTTATGCGGTTTACTATCGCATTGTGTGTATAGGTATATATCTAACGGTCTATGTAACGCAGTGATGAGGTCGTTATTCTGATAGGCAAATGTATTGAATTCGAATTTCGGTTTAAAATCAACACAATTATATTAATAATATGACATACTAGCTTTTACCCGCGGCTTCGCTCGCATTTAAGTCAATAAATAAGTGTCAGAGAACATTTCAATAGAAATGAATCAATATAATTTCAAACAGCTGAAACTATAGTCAGTTGGAAACTATAGTAAAAAATATATTAAAAAATAAATAAAAAGTATCCTATGTTACTTCCAGTACCTCCAAAAATATGTGTACAAAGTTTCATGATGATCGGTTAAGTAGTTGTTGCGTGAAAACGTAACAAACAAACTCACATTCACATTTATAATATTAGTAGGGATATCATTTATTAATCTCTAATGCCTAAGTTCAGGTAATTATGCGTTGGGGTCAAGGCATATGTACCTCTAGTAAAAGTAGATAGTAATTTTGAGTTATACATATGATACATCAAGTGAGAAAAAAATTTGATACAATAATAAAACCAAATCTAACTTAGCTCTTCAAGTGATAAGTAGAGTTTTGTTTTGCGATCCTATCGATCATTTTCTTTTACTGCGCGGGAAAATTTTCGGCTTCTGTAAATTTACGACTTCATATATGTATTTTGAAGGTAAGCAATAAAAATAATATTTAATGTAAGTTTAATTTACAATGTCACATATTGTTGTCTGTATGTGTGTGTGTGCAGAGGCGGCTCGTCCTAAAGAGCGCTGGTGCAGTGCACTCCCACGAAAATTACAGAAGTAATCTATATTTCTTCATAATACATACTATCCTTACATTACATTCATTCTATTCTACTATGCCTATACAATAGTATATTATATTACCTATATCTACGCCGCTGTAATATAAGTTCTGTAATTTTCGTGGGAGTGCACTGCACCAGCGCTCTTTAGGACGAGCCGCCTCTGTGTGTGTGTGTGTGTGTATGTGTGTGCGTGTGTGATGTGGTCGTAAAATCGTGTGTGAATCTCAACAATGCATAACATACGTGATTACCTCGCACTTGTGTAATGTTGTATCGTAAACGCGGATTTATTGGCCATTAATAGCACTTTTTCTTATTTTATTGTTAACCGTTGTGTTAGGATGAAGCCTTGGGGGGACCCGTTTACGAGAACTCTTAAAACCTTTCGTTTATCATTTATATTTTGTGCGTTCCCATTGTTTTTTCTTTTCCATTTCGTGGGGGCTTATATTTTCTGTTTTAAAGGGGTAATGACATTATTCCAATTTAGCGTTAATGAAAACTCTAGTACTTACTCACTTTTACATTAACATTTATATGTCTTCATTTGTACAGTCAAGCAAATTGACTCATGACCAATACTAAAGTTATAAAACATTTTTGACAAATAGGTAATGCATCAGTTTGTTTGATTATACATTTATAATTTAATTTTAGAATCATGTTTATTTTTAAATTATTGTTCCTTGATCCTTCTTAATTTAAAAGTAGTTTTATTACCGGACTTCTCTTTGTGTTAGACTATGTATAAACCACTTCCGCAATGCCGGCTTAGTGAAATTATATTATGGTAGAAAAAGCGATATATATATATTCAAGGATTTAGTATGTTTACTAAATAAATTTTCAGTAATGTAGACCACACAAAACAAACCTTCTTATAAGCAGTTCCTATGAATTTCAGTAAAAATACCTAATAATATTTTATGAGTATATTTTCTTTTGATATCAATGCTTTATAGGGTTATTCTTGATGAAATTGCAAACCGTTTCTATTATATAAATAAAATAAAAAACAGAAATGTATATAAATACTAATAAAGTAATTAAAGAAAATATAAACATAATTAAATTACATATCAAAATTGAAAATCTTTATTTTGATTAGGCTCTTGCGCATATTGAGAATCTACGAGATTTGGAAAAGGCATTTGACGAGAAGAAACTTGCCTGTACAATATAATGTTAGTATATTCCAGAACTCATACTTTTTTGGCGAAGGAAAAAGCCTTAATATAATTATATAAAACTGATTTATATGTATTTATGAATAATCATATTGCAATGTAATATTACGTAATATTTAGTTGGAATATTTAGATGTAACCTTATAATCTCCCTTTGGTAGGTATTTTTTGCAGTATTTTAGCCCTAGGGTTCCGCAGAACACACTTTGAGAATGGCTGGTATATTAATTATTGCTTATCTTTAAATTACGTATCTTAAAAAATACATCTTTTAAAAGCATAGATATAATAATTAAATAGAATAAAAAAGATTACTTTCGACATCGTATTGTCAAGAATTTGTGACTCACTTCGTATATTTTCGGCAATATTCGGGTAATTTCGTCAGATCGTAGAGGAGGGTTGAAATGGTAATGTCATAATGAGTGGGCCCTTTCTTAAGGATATTGGCCTCGAAAAATAAGAGGATTTTTCTTATTATTAATGTTATGGTCATATTATTTCTTTGGGGTTAGTTTTAACCCCCACTATTGGGGTTATTTTAACAACTTGTTCTTCTTTCTGAAGGGGTTGAAGTGTTATTGTTGTGTATACAGTATAAACTGTGTACCTATTTCAATAGTCATGCTTACAAGTATTAATCCTTATAAGAGTGGGTAGAGCTTTCAAAGTGACTTAAAGCTCGCTTCGTTTAAAATAAAACTTATAGCATTTTATAAAGTACTTTAGATCTCTATTTGTTTTCTTCAAATATAATGTAATACTTATAGTTATAATACAATCCCTACTAATATTATAAACGTGAATGTGAGTTTGTAACGTTTTCACGCAACAACTACTTAACCGATCATCATGAAATTTTGTACACATATTTTTGGAGGTACCAGAACTAAATACTTATTATTTAATAGTTTAATAGGTTCAGCTGTTTGGTATCATATTTATTAATTTCTATTGAAATGATCTCTGATACATATTTAATGACTTAAATGCAAGCGAAGCCGCGGGTAAAAGCTAGTATTATATAAATTGTAAAAATATAATAGTATTTTCTCTTCTTCAAATTAAAATTTAATATTTATATCTTTCTATATATATTGTATCTTTTATCTGAAGATATAATAACTACATTTGCATTTTACTATTACTTGTCTGGAAGCTTGCTTTTAACAGTAAAGCCTCCAATTAAATGCTCTGATACGCTGTTTATTTAATACGTAAGTTAGATATACGTAAGCAATAAAGAATTTATTATTATTATTATTAAAGAAGGGTCATTCGCTTTTGTACTAGTAAATGATTTATACATCTATAATAAACATTCATTGTATATTTTTACGAACGTTCAAATAAAAAGTAAATTTTATTCCATTCAATTCTTTTACATCAGCTGTAGGTTCTTATTAGAACGCTTGGACTTGTCAAAAATACAATTATACTTAATAATATGCAGCAACCGTAATAGCGGCTTATTCACTTCAACAATCAATAGACGTGCCAACAAATGCACATATAATCCTTCCTACTACCTATATAAATGTGAATGTGAGTTTGTTTGTTACGTTTTCACGCAACAACTACTTAACCGATCATCATGAAACTTTGTACACATATTTTTGGAGGTACTAGAAGTGACATAGGATACTTTTTATTTAAAAAATACATATTTTTTACTATAGTTTCCAATTGACTATAGTTTCAGCTGTTTGGAAGCACATTTGATATTGAAATGATCTCTGATACTTATTTAATGACCTAAATGGGAGTGAAGCCGCGGGTAAAGGCTAGTGATTTATATAATTTAATAGTTTATTGTTGACGCGTATCGGTTTAGTGAAGGAAGCTGGATTACCGCCCGAAGGTTCTATTGAGGGATTCCTAAACAAATATTTATGTTACAAAGTGCCTAAGGAGTGTCCCCGAAAGCTACTTAATATAGGTTCGTAAGCCTTACCTGAAAATCCAATATTTCAATACATATTTGGGATATCTTCAATTTCAGAATTCCGAATATTTAATATTAGCATTTAGTATATATTTTCTTTCTCTGTTCTCGTGTGTGTCTAAAACCTTTGTTCGACAAGGATAGCAGACTTGAAGTTTTTGCACTTTTAAATGCTTCATCATTTCTGTGTAACATTTATTCAATTATCATAAATAACAAAAACACGCTTATTTTCGCTACGACTACGATAGCTGCAAGGCTTCCGAAAAATTAATGAACATATAAGCGAAATTAACCTATATATAGTATTCTAAATTATTTGCATTATGTTTGGAAACAACAACAGATGTCAATATAAATATACAAACAAACATATCCTTTGTTAACCCTTTCGTTACCAGCGCCGCCGTTAGTCGGCATTCATTTTCCGGTTTTTACCAACACCGAATTTTGCCGTTCTTTATATTGTAGTGTTATTGAATTAATTCCTCTTATAGTGCAATCAATTCTGTTATATGCGCCTTTAGAAAACAATTCTTTTAAATTGAATTTTGTATTTGGAAACTAATTCAATTTAAACGCAAATATTATTTTTTTAAAGGTTCGTAAATATTTCTTTCATATGTTAGACATTTGTGTGTGGAATGCTTATTGTCTTTACAAACATAATACGAATAAATCAATATCAATGGCAACATTTCAACTACGCTTAATTAGAGAAATCTTGCAGAAATATCACCATAATATAAATCCTCAACGTCTAGCTGGCAATAATTATCCACTAAGGTTAACCGAAAGAAATTTTCCTTCGGTTTATAAATCGGTAGGAAAACAGAAGTAGAAGGTGCGTTGTTTGCAGTGCAAATGACAAAAGACGGGAATATAAATATGAATGTAAAGATTGTAATGTGGGTTTATGTGTAGATCTCTGTTTTAAGATATATCACAGCCAAATAAATTACTAAAAATTATCCTAATTTAAATTTTTATTTAATATACCAGCAAAATCTTTAAATATGTAACACTTAAATGAGAAAATTCGAACATCGACTTGCCATCATGCAATGTGCACACTTCGCGGCGTGCTGCCCGGTTCAGTAGCACCACTTCGGCGGAATGGATTGCGGTAACGAAAGGGTTAATCTGTAAAAACAAAAGAATATAACATTGATTTAATTACGTATATATACTTGTATATATAAGTTCTACATTGTATACAAAATATTAACTTTGTACATCCCTACTAATATTATAAATGTGAATGTGAGTTTGTTTGTTACGTTTTCACGCAACAACTACTTAACCGATCATTTTGAAACTTTGTACACATATTTTTGGAGGTATTAGAAATAAAGGATACTTTTTATTTTAAAAAATAAATTTGTTTTTACTATAGTTTCCAATTGACTATAGTAAAATATTGAGTATAGTTCAATTGAAATTATATCTGATACTTATTTAACGACTTAAATGCAAGCGAAGCCGCGGGTAAAAGCTAGTATACATATATATGTATATATGTGTATGAAATTATATACAATTGACATTTAATCCAAATGGAACCTACCGCTGAATATTACATGCATTCATTAATTAATTAATACTAGAATTAATATGATCTGACCAACCCATTCAGAGTGTATAGCATATAGCGATAACTCTGTGGTTTTCATTTAGCAGAGCGATGAGCGATTTTATTAGCGTTAGAATTAATATTATTTGTAAAGGAAATTTTAAAATTATTTTGCTTATAATTCCCGCTACAACATTCAGTAATTTGTTTCGACGCGTTTCGCCACTTCACGTGGCATCATCAGGATACGTGAAGTGGCGAAACGCGTCGAAACAAATTACTGAATGTTGTAGCGGGAATTATAAGCAAAATAATTTTGAAATTTCCTTTAATATGGATTTCCGCAAAGTAACGCCTGAAACAACTAATAATATTATTTGTATAAAAAAATCTATTGCCTAATAGCCCTCTCTGACTGTAAAGTTACCTTCGTTATGCTGGCTTGATAGGATGAGTGTGTACCATTGAAATTGGTAGACAAATATAAAGTATTAGTTATATCGAGTTACTTTTGAGCTTTTTAATTTCTATATATTTACGATAGTATGTTTACTTTTGCATTCACGAAGGACGTAAAGCGACAAACATTTTAAATTTTAGTGGACAATGCCAGTATACAGCAGCTAAATCAAATTGATAATTATTAAATTAATAAATTTATTTCATTTATATTTATATTTGTATAGACGAGTAAAAGCGCTCTATTGGAGCCCAATTACTAAAAGTAAATAAATAAATAAATTTAAAAAAAAAGTTACATGAATTATTTCTTATTATAGTGAATATTTAAAACCTAAATTTCGATCTGAGTGATACATGTTTCTTTGGTCTTTGTTCTGATGCTCATAGTGAACGTATTCTAGGGTCAGCGCGTGTACGTATGTATATGTAAAAAGAAATAAATAAACTGTCACCTTAGCTCAGGTACTAGCTGTCAAATGTCAAAATAATAAGGCTTATATCACCTGAAATGTCAATTAATGCAAATACAATGAATAATGAACAACAAAAGGTCTCTTTGTAGACACAAATTGATATTAATGTAAACTAATGAACAAAAGATAAATATCGCAATTTCATGTTAGATTTGATTGATTCAACGTAATTTACATTCAGTACTGGTTTGTGTAATATAATTGTATCTGTTGTGGTTCTAATTTGTCATTCAATTTACGTTTATTGGGAAGGTAAATGTTTATTTTATTGTAAGGCATATATATAATAATAATTTAAGGCAGATTAACAAAATGGCACCGCATCTGTATATTTTTGCCGACAAACTCAGTGTAATAAGTAATGCAGTTTGGCCATCTGCGAGAAGGTCATATTATAGAAAGTGATTTTTTTTTTTTGAGACTATTTTTGTTTAGCTGTTGACATTGATATATTATTATTATTATTATGCTATTTACACTTGACGTTTTATTATTAATATTATTCTATTTTGTAATTTGACTCCTCCTTGCATGGTGTATTGGAATTAACTGTAAAACCATGCAAGTGACTGTACTTATATAAATAAAATAAAAATAAAAAAAGAAATACGATTATTCAATGTCGATGACACCACCCAACTGCTTTACATAGTAAAAATTACTCTTGCCTGAAGATTTTTCGTTTAGCTTGCAACTTGACGTAGATATTGAAATGTAACACGCGTTGGTTAAACCAGTCATCTTTAGATATTAGTTTGGAGGTAGGCTGGCTGTATTGAAAATTGTGTTCTTTTTTACAAACAACAATTGTACACTAAGGATAAACAATTAGTCTCATAAATTGTTGTCAACTAGTTTAACATCAGTCGGACGAATATAATGTAAAAACAGAAAACTTAACCGATTATAACTCAAAATTACATCATCCATTGACTCATATCAACTAAATGGCGAAACCGTGTCAAGGCAAAACACACAATGTAAGCAATTTTTTAAATTAAATTATACACGTTTCTCTCTACATTTATTATTCCATAAATAGTAATTTGATATGTTAATCTATGTTTGTATATTAAATAAGGTTTCATTGGAGGAAACTATATCTATTCACATGTAGGCCTTTTGTGATTTAATTTGAAGCATTAGCATTATAAATCTCTTGTTACATTGTATCATCCAATTAATATACCATTTGCCTCGCTCAGATTAGCATACAAGAATACACACAATAATACATGTGTAACTTGGTATTATATTCACAAAGACATATTGCTTTTAATGATGTCAAAAAATATATTGCTACGAACGTCTACGATATTCGCGTAGCACTCGTAGCTATTTTGTTTCTACGAATTTTTATTTTATTTGTTAAAGCCTTGTAATGTGTCTAATACGTAGCAAGTGCACAGTGTGTCCTTATTATAAAGCTGCACAGTGTGTCAAGGATCTCTCGCAGGCAAAGTGGAACGTGATTAAATTTTGTCCTTTTATTTTTCTCTTTCACTATCATTGGCAATATCCTGCCACCGTTCGTTCTACTTTTAAGTATTGATCGTAGAGACTGAATTCCCTCTATTTTCTCGCTCAACTTGTTTACAGTGACCGCTGGGCTCATTTTAATTTTTTGGGTACCGTCGGACAATGTATTTAGATCTTTTTTCAAACACACTAAAAATATGTGTAATACCGTATCGTATCGTAATTAATAATTATTAATAAATCAATAAATAGTACATACTACTACATATAGTAATTTCGATTTCCATTGACAAGAACAAGTGATTCATTTCAAGATCTGAACCTTCGCGACTTTTATATAGTACACAATCAGCACATAGTCCACTATGAATCGACATATATATATTGTAAAAAGATAAAGTAGAATAAATATATATTCCAAGTTCATTGTTATGAATTTCTCTTTCTCACGATACATCTAAACCTATAATAAAGGCTTTTGTTAAAAATATCCTTCCAGTACTAACCGGAACCCTTATCTTCCAACAATTAGAACACGATTGGACGACTTCTCTAACGATGTTTTTCAGTCGAACGTTCTAGATGATAAAAAGAGTTGAATGACCTTCCATTTCCTTTTTTTTTCTCTAAGAATTCCACTTATAGCTCCAATAATAGTAAGGGTAATGGATTTTACAATTTTATGCACAATTTATGAAACTCTACATTTTCATTGCTATATAATAATGAGGTATTTCTTTTTCTAACTACTAAATCGATTTTAAATGTATACGCTTTACTCTTATATTTATTTCATAGGTTTTAAAGGCTTTGCAGCCACCTTCGCCTAGTTGTCATTGAAACATTGTTACAACAAGGAAAGTTATCGGGGCAGACAGATTTAAACCATAAGTTACATTTAGCCGGCACAGTGTGTAGCATTACTAAAAAAATATTTTGATAATATAAAAGCTCTACTATGTATCTCTATTTTCAGGTATCCAGATCAAGTTCGCATCAAGTGGTATTAAGGGATGCGACACGAGCGCTCGCTGGTCGTTTCCGTTGTGAAGTTTCAGCAGACGCACCCTCATTTCATACGCAAGTTCGATCAGCTTATATACATGTAGTCGGTAAGTACTTAATGTTACATTCACTTATCTTATAAATATATATAACTCAAAGGTGACTGACTTAGTGATCTATCAACGCACAGCCCAAACCACTAGACGGATCGGGCTGAAATTTGGCATATGCAATAAGATGTTATGACGTAGGCATCCGCTAAGAAAGGATTTTGATCAAAATCCTTTCTTAGCGGATGCCTACGTCATGAAAGTCTGTATGCTTGTCAATTTTAAACCGATCCGTCCAGTGGTTTGAGACTGTGCGTTGCATAAAACACTATGTCAGTCAGCATCCCCTAAGATATATATTTGGATGTGCGATGAAGGTGGAAGATGGAGCGATGGAGGTGCGTTCAGAAATTGTCTGATATGTGGTTAATGACTGGAGCAAGTTTTCAATTATGACCCACGACAGGAATGGTGATAACTAATAAATATACGCTATATTTTGACAAGTCCAAGTGTTCCAATTAATACCTACGGATGACGGATTAGAAATAGAAATAGAAAAAATCTATACAACAGGTACAGTATGAGTTATATCGATCAAATACTCAAATATTACTCTAGAATTTAAACATGCTTGAGTTATATTTAGTGTTGTAATAAATAACTTTGGAGGTAGAGTTGGTAAATGTGTGTGAAGCTTATAAAATTGTAGACGCTTAAAGTGTCTTCATACTATTGGGACGACACTGCTGATTTATATGCCGACGTTATTTTTATTATAGGTACTTATTTAAAAAAATTATTGTATAGAATGCATTAGGATAACCTAATGCTATAGGAGCATTATCCACTAGTTAATTTTTAGGATCAACTGAAAGATTTAATTCAAGAAGAAGAATAGGTGCTGAAAAAATTAATTACATATTAATTAATTTAAAAAATCATCACATATTTTTAAGGCGTATTTTATTATAGCTACTAGGGTACGGTAATTCAAATGATCCAACTTATATTAAACAAAAGCATACAGTCTTGTATAGCCTTTAAATTTTTGAGTAAGCCTTACCAAAATCTATGCTTAAGATTAGAAACTTTTTAATTATAAAACAAAATACTCTTCAAAAACTTGATGATTCTTTAACTAGTTACAAAACTTTGTCAACAGTAATGAGTAAATATTATGACATTGTTTTCTAAAAATATTTTTGTTTGGCATTTGTTTTCTTCGTAGCATCCGTAGCTTAAAAGTTTTAACAAATTTCTGGGAACAATAGAGTAAGCTAGTTAATTAATTTTTTATATTAATTATATCTTAACATCTATTATATTATAAAATTTTATATTTATTTCATTTGTTTTTGAAGTATAAACTTAAAATAAATTTTCGTTTTTTATAAGCTTTAAGTTGTATTTAAGTTAAGGCTGCTTCTTTGGTGTGTTTCTTTTCGCACCTAAATTACGAAATAAACTTTGCGAGGGTGTAATTTTTCTCACCACTTGTGCTTCTCTTTTTATTTTTAGATGTTTTAGACTTTCCGGTTTGATTTAATTTTAAATGATTACATATATACATATATATTTACTATTTACGATATAATATAATGCAATCATATTTTTCGAGTTACTTAGAAAGTTCTTTAAAGAAGGTAGTTTAAGAAAGCCTTTGTCCTTTCAGTGTTATATACAACTCTAAGGGTATATATTTTATGAACAATATCGGCTGCTGTAAAATATACCAGCTGAAATGCCTGTAAAATGGGCTAAGTGTCGGTTTAAGTATTTTCATGAAATTTTTATGCACTTTTCTGTTACTGCCTGAAATTTTGTGAATCTTATAAACTTTAAATGAAATATATGTTTTTCAATATATAAATTAATGCAAGTAAATATATAAATAATAAAAAACTTTCCTCAAATAAAGTATACTCTGTGCTTGAGTATTTGAAGAAAAACAACACAAAAACATTTTTCCGTTTACCTAATAATAATAATAAATAAAAAACTCAAGGGAATTGAACCCGCGATCTTTGAGTAATAGAGAAAAATTATTACATTGTAATCGTCTTGATAACAATTGGCCTGATAAAACGTGAAAGTTTCTCTACCCCAAATAAACTATCCCCACTAAATTAGTTTTATTCAAAGAAATTGTACGACTCAGTTCGCGGCTTTACGTAAGTTTTTTCTATAAAAACAAAAACGACATTGCTAATAGTGGGACCATAGAACATATAATGGTTTTAAAAAAGTTGCGAGGTAAGAACCGCGATTAGTCAATAGTATACCACATATGATATTTTGTTAGAATTATGTTTACTATTTTTGACGTATGGATTTTTATAACCTATAGTGAAACTAGAGAATATTGTTCGCAAACATGACTTCACTAGTATGAACTATATGTAATGTTCGAATTAATTACAGTAATGCCCCGCTTTACGCGAGGGATACGTTCCGGAAAAAATCGCGTTAACTGAAATTCCGCGACCATAGAGAAGTTGATGACTACATTATGTTTATACGCACTCTTTCGCGTAATTTAATAATAAATTTGAATTTTGCGTTATAGTGAAACCGCGCATAACAGGGTCGCGTAAAGCGGGGTATTACTGTAAAATAATCGCGATGAATTAAATGCCGCTTCAAGACAATTAATTTAAAAATTACTAATTTGAATTATAACTTAATGATTGCTATTAATTCTTGATCGTATTTTAAAGAAATAAAATATAATTTATGCTAATATACAACGGTTTTTTTTTGATAATTGTTTGTATAATATATTTAATAATCTAAAACAATTTTTGGTTCTCACAATACGACGTATACAAGTTTTACCCATGAAAAATAAACCGACTAAAGAAACGAAGAAAAACTCGACCAAAATCCCCGCGACGTGATGAATGAAACCATAATAAACTATTATTCCGTTTTGTAATCTACGATTTGTCGGTTTATTTTATCATACACAAGACATCTAATTAGGAAGACAGAAGACGACTGCTACCACAGACAAAGGTATATTGGCAACAAACATGTTCAAAGATGACTAACATTATGTGTGTTAACTTGAAAGTATTGACTTGAAACTTTCTTCTCATCTACTTCATATCAGTATCTTCATGTATTTCAGTGCATTAAAAGTTGGGTTATAAATTCCTATTGGTATAAATTCAGGCACACCCTCTCTCGATTCAGTATTCTAGCAAATTTTTATCAACAAAGTCGGACTGTCCGATATAGCTGAAGTAAGCGATCTTATAAATCGATAGATCCCTACTCTTTCATGTTAATGTATTCCAGCGTCTTCAATATAGATTACACTTGCAAACACAAAAAATAGTACAAATTATTCTGAGCGCGAATTGTTATAGTAGAAGTATGTGGTATCAATATATATAGTGTTATGACCCAGTTTATGTGCTCGCTGGTGTAGTCAATACGTACTGAAGGACGAGGGTTTTTATATTAATGGGTTTATTTCTCCTTTATAGACCTCATAGTAATGAATTGAGTTCAGAAAACATTTTTATTAGATTACATGTTGGTTTATTGTGAACATTTTACTGTAATTAATACTGTGTAATTCAAAGCAATGTTACTATATAGTATACTTGTCAGGGGAGTTACTCAGGCGCACGAACCTCGGACGAATATACGGCCGTTTTCTGTTCAGGAACACTTCCGGTCCCGTAATCAGTCACAAAATTACAGATTTGACAGCGACTTCACGACGAATAGGCTGTGCAAGGCTTATTTTACGGACGTTTGACAGGACTTTTCACGGACTTATATGTTAAAATTCACGTAAGCTGCAGAGGTGACGGCCGTATCACGAAACTTTGGATATACCTCAGTAGCCCCCCAGGTACAAGTTATACAGATGCTTTCATGATCATGATGTCCTATGTAATAACTTCATATACCTGAAAAATTTCATGCGTTAATAAAATTTAAAACCATTATAATTTGTTGTAAAGAGTAACGTAAGTCGTCTCCTTATTTCACAACTGAAAAATCTTTATTTGTTGCAAGTGAACGAACAAAAGCGTCAGTGTATGTTATTCTACTTATAATTTATACATTTCCTATGATAAGGAACGAGATCTTTGACATAGTGAAGAGTATTAATGTGTATACTTGTTTCTGTAATTAATTAAATTAATTGTTTCAGGCGTTACTTTGCGGAAATCTATATTAAAGGCAATTATTTAAAATTATTTGGCTTATTATCCCCGCTACATTAGGTCGATGAAGGAAAATAACCTCCACCAACATTCAATAACTTGTCTCGACGCGTTCCGCCACGTGGCATTATCAGGATACGTGAGATCACTTCGACGATTAATTTTTTACTGTGCTTGCTGTAGGTTTATATACCCTCAGTCTTCCGCCATTACGTCATTAATCAGTAAAAACTTGTTTCTATGTTAAAATAAAATCAACTTACAATTTAAAACAGTACTGAAATTTATTGTACATACAATAGTGAATCTTTATCACAGAGAACCGTCTTTTCATTCTTCTTCCCATTTTATTTCTTTTAAAAAACACACGGCGCAATCCGATTTGTGTATTGAGTAAGTTTCGAGCGGCGGGGCGTTTGTAGTTTTCATGTATAGATATTATTTTTGATTTATGCTATCCGATGAAAGGCTTGGACAGATCAGTAGGGGCCACTCGTAAATCATATCGCTCCCCCATCTTTTCTAACCGTTTTTTTTTTTTGTTGCTTCCACGAAAATAGTTAGGGTTATTGTTGTTCTTTATCTCGGAAAGTTTGTTTTGTTAAATTAGCTTTAGAAAACGCCACAATGAGCCGCGTAAAGTCACTCATGAATTATTTTTATAGTTGTCCTTTTGATATTTGTAAATTATATTAAGTTTTATAAAAAATACGACTGTCAATGTCAAGCAGTCCTAATAAAATCTGAAAAGCAAAAAGTGGATTTTTCTTTTGCACGGACTCAAATATATAATATATTGCGAAATAGCAGCAATAATAGTTTCCAATTGACTATAGTTAGTATGATCTCTGATACTTAGTTAATGACTTAAATGCGAGCGAAGCCGGGGACAACTGCTAGTAAATAATAAAATTAGATAATAAATATTCCAATAACAGCGTAGTTTATCAAAAAGCCATGTAAACATTAGTAATACATCATGTATTTTAAATTACCATAAATATTTGAATGGCATCGCAGTCCCAAGGGAAATCCATTCAGCGCGACATCGACAATTTCATAGAAAATGCATGATGTTTAAATACGAACGATTTGCTATTTATCAATGTACGAAATGTTTACAAATTTATTTAGGATAAGGTATTTTGTTAGGACTATATTAAATCTATATTAGTGGAATATTACACTATAATCGAATGGATTAATATAGTTATATTGTTGTACAATTATACATGCGATTATGTTTTCGAAGCAGTTATTAGATAATGGAAATGCTAAGGTCGCAGTTGACACCTCGACCGGATTAATTACACTATTGACGGATTTTTGTCACTTCGTCGACTCAAAAGAGGAGCTTATTCAGCGTGTTTTTACGGACATAGAACAACAGTTAAATATATGTAGGTGATACGATTTTAAGATAGAGAAATTTTCAATTTTGGAATCCGCTTCTTGGATGTCTTCGAAAAATGGTTAAGCTTAGATTCCCTAGTAGCAAGTAGCGAAACTACTTCTAATTGGAATGAAAATAAGCATTACCAATAGGAATGAAGGACTTATATTATCATATACATACATTTTATATTTTAGGGCCCATACAATATTTGCGGCCCATAATTTGTTAATTTCTGGTGTAAAGGAAAATATAAGGAGGTATATATTTATGCTGGGCTATCAATAAAATAAAAAAAAGATTTCTTAAAACGATGTCCTTACAGCGCATATAAATTTAGGAATGGTTTTAAAGACTATAAATCAACCGAAAACATAACAAAGAAATATATTCAATTTTGTTTTATGAAAACCCATTGTCGACGCAGTAAACTCGTTCATTTCATAATATTTATGTACCGAGCCTGGAAATTACAATTTTGGAAAGTCACGACCGAAATAACTGATAAAATAAACGTCGTTATTCTGACGTGTATTACTGAATAGTATCATTAATTGCGATAAATCCACGAATATTTTATTACATATATATATAAAAATAAGTGGCAATTTTCGTTGTAATTTTATAACTCAAGAACGGGCTCACCTATCCAAACCAAATGTTTAGGCGTTGT